>JAOBRC010877558.1:0-16787 GCA_027575255.1 Scolionema suvaense | reverse complement strand
GTAGTATCCTTAATGTGGATAGGTGCTTTGTAGAGGGTGGTGCCCCTACGAAAGATAATGGTGTTATTGACTATGACCTTTTCTTCATGTTCTGATTGCAGTCAATGACTATTGCAATCTGTACCAGGTATAGCTTAGTCGCTACAACTAACTTCTCTGGTCCAGTTAGTCACCCTTTGTTTATTGCTCAAGGTCTAATTCCTGGCTGTAGCGGATTTATGCTGCTGTCACAGAGGCTATCATATTAGATGGCTATTCCGTACTGTCAGGTTTGACATGCAGGTTGTTCGGTCAGTTGTCTGCGTGAAGTGTATTAACATATGTGTTGGTGTAGCACACAAGCAAGGCTGATTTGCCAATTCTATTGGACTGGTGTGTTACGTGTTGTGTGGAGTGCTTTGATATTCAAGGTTGTGAGTCCGGCTTTCTAGAAGTGCAAGCTGTGCATGTGTGACCTGCAGTTCCTGTGAGGTCCACAGCCCCAGGATATTTCCAGGATATATTTCAGTCACAAATGTACAGTGTACAGATTCATGCTCATGTATAAGGGTTGTCATGTCTCAATTGGTGTTGTCTGTTAGAAGGTACTATTTTCAACTAGGATTTTCTTGCTCATAAATATATTTGCGTTTCTGAAGGTTCCCACCCCTCAAAACTTCTCATATCTTCTCATTTTTCATTTCCCACCCAAATCTCCTAAAATGGCCTGAAAACTCCTGAATTTGCTTGATTTTTGCCACATTTCTTTAATTCTCGTACAAAAGTTGTGAATAGCTGTTGAATGCATAAATTTTCAATATTTTCCAGCAATTGTTCACTCCCCATCTCTTGTGATATCTATTTTCTGTCTTGCGTGGAAAGCATTATGCTTCATAGGCTTAACTTGCTGTAAATTGAATAGTACGTCCTCCGCACTGTTCATGGTGTGCTGAATATTCTGGTGGTGGTGGTAGAAGGTCGCTAATGAGTCTGACAACTGTTGACAACATAGTTGTAGAAACTAGAACATGTGCTGTACTACTGTATATGACATGGTTTATTCAAACGCAGCACTATCATACACGATACCACTGTAAATTGCTTGCACCTTTTTTTATAAACAGCACTGAAAGTCAATAACTGCCCGGAAAAAAGCTCAAAATTTAGGCAATTAACTTAAAAGCAACTGAGGCAGAGCAAATTTAACTTCTACTGCTAAGCAACTCCATCTGATTACAAAGATGTTTTAAAAATGATCAATTAGCACAAAGTAAGGAGGCACTGTGTGTGTCCACTTTCACGTCAGCATCTGGTGTGACCATGGCAATGCACTTCTACCACTTTATTTTCAGTCATTCATACACTTTTGTACACTTTTTCATGGAAATATGTACACTATTTTAACACTTTTTTAACATGGCGTTGTACACTATATACACTTTTATTTTTTGAAAATGCTGTATGAGGTCTGTCTTTGCGAAATAGTAAGGAAATTCTTGCGAAATTGTGTGTTCTTCAGTATTAACAAGAGCATAGCTAATACTATTCAACTTCGAACGGAAAAATAATAATTGAGAAAATCAATTCTCTCTGAAATTTCTTAACTTCATTTATTCTGTGCAACCATCGTAATAAAACAGTTTTTTTTTCTATGAACTCTCATTTTGTCCTGTGGTTGTGCTGTAAGTAATGGTCATACATCCATGGTTATCATACGCATTTCTCTTTTTAGGACACAAGCATTGAGCGTTTCCCTGAGGGAAAACTCCTTCGGTAGCAAGAATTGCTTCGCTAATGTTGTCCATGTGCACTCACTCAAGCTGAAGAAGGGATTTTTTTTTATCTCAATGAACAATTTGATAGGTTTTCTTTCCAGAGATTATTTCTTATGTTGATCATGCTATGAAAGATTGAGTTTTATCTGGTTTACCTATGGTACTTGATACGCTGTCTCCATGTAAGGCCAGAAAATGCATTTCCCAGCGTTTGCTGTGAGCCTCTAATTAAGCAAAGCTATTGACAAAAAGGACGGCACATTTCTTCAATACCACTGGAAATCATGCAAGTTCTGAACTCAGAAGCACTCAATCTTAAGCAGTGACACTTGGTGGAGCTTAAGCAGATTGCTAGAAAGCTGCAGAAATGCTTTTTCCTGGGAAAATGAAGAATTTCCTGAGAAACATGTAACACGACTTACATCGTGAGCAACACAACTTGATGTTCAGCGGATTTGCCTAGGAGTTTGAGTTTTAAACTGTAAAATGTTTTCTTTATTTATATTTAATAAAAAACGAGTGAAAAAGGCCCCGTTTTGGAACATGCAAGTTATTTTTTCGTTTTCATTTTGAACTCGGATGACGAAATAAAAATGGAGGGAAACTTCTATTTTTGCTAGAACCGCGAAAAGCAATTTTGACCAAAGAAATCACAAAATTGACATGATCGCAAAATTTTGTGCTGCACTATTTTCCTGCCATAAACTAAGAAACTGGTGGGAAAAGGAAATTCCCTCTTCCACAGGAAGAGCTCTTTTCAAGAACAAAGTTAAGAAGTGCAGAGTTTCTGTGTTAGTTAGTTACTGTGGAGAGCAAAGTTACATATAGCTTCTTCAGAGTATAGTTAATCTGTATCAAGAACAACAAAAACAAACGCACAAAAGCAACAACAGAAATGCTTTTCCTTAAATAGCTAAGCGCATTTCTGTTCTAGTGTCCCATCTGCTCTGGACATATTGGACGTGAAACCGATTGCCATGAGACTATGAAAAGCGATCGTCTCAGTTTTTTCTAATTTTCGAACCCTGACTCAAGCGGAGGATGCTCACTCAACGGTTTCTTGTTCTCCCTGAAAAATTTTTGGGAAGCCTGCCTGTGCAAACAAAAAAAAAACATATTTTCTTGAGTCACCCAACTGACGCTACAAGCAGACTGTCGAGAAAGTTACCCATAACAATTGCCATAGGCAGTGTTTACAAGTTTGCGAAATTTTCTCTTTATGGTATTTAACGACTTTCTTTGTTTTTTTTACATAGGTGATTGTGACACGGACAATGATTGCGAGAATGACTTAAAATGTGGGGTGAATAACTGCGAATGGGGAGGTGATGATGATTGTTGCTATGAACAAGGTATGTTTATCATTAAAAGAACGTAGTAATTGATTATCCTCTGTTAGTTCAGGAATGATCAGGTACAAAACTTTCTTGTCACTAGAAAACTGAGGCTGACTGAATTTTGCAGTCTCCCAAAATGGCAATCAAATAATGATCAGCTGTGTGACACACTATGAACAACCACTAATAGTAGCTTGAGATGTGCTTCCACACTTAGATATACATAGAAAGTTACATATACAACTTTATTCCAACTGCTGTTGTCTCGTTCACTTGCCCTTATTGCGTTTTTTGAATGGATGTAGGAAAGTGATCAAAGTTGCAATAATGACCATTTGGTGTTACTTTTACCGTCTATTTCTTTAATGTCAGTGTCTCAACTTGTGGAGCAAATATGTATTGATCACTATAATTTGTGCAATGATGGGGACTACTATAAACAATGGTGCTCCAACTATAAACATACTGAGTTAGGAGCAAAACTCTATTCTGAAGGTATTTTCTTTTTTGTCTTGGAGAAGTAGACCAGCTTCATAAACTGGCACTGGACATGGTGAGTTACTTCAATTTGTGGCCATTCACATACCTTTGCTATAACTCTCCTTGTCTTCAATACTTCTATGCAACAAACTGAAGCATTTTATTCATGTGCCTTGACTGGCTTTTGGATGAAGTTGTTTCTTAGCCAGGTTACTAGATTTATGCAGTCTGGATAGTCCTGGAAAAAAAAGAATCTTTTTCAGGCAAATGTCTTGGAATTTTTTTTGTAAGAATAGAAGTAATGGAAGGTACTGGAATATTGTTTTCTTCATTTGTGTCAATATTTCAGGAAAGTGGTCATCCGTAGGTCCCTTTCCATGTGCGACACAGTGGTAGGTGTATCTCTGGTCCCTTAGCATGCAGAAAGGCTAGAACGTTCTTACAAAATGTCTCTTAAAGCAATATATCGGTTCAAAAGGATTTTTTGGCTTGGTGATAAAAAGCTGTTGTAGCTCCAGGGATATCTGCTTTCTAACACCATAGACCATAGAAACGGTCCTATATGACGTCACGTATGAGTAAAATTGAAAGTGACATTGCAGACGAACCATTGAAGCTTTTTCGCTCAAATGAAAACCAGTGTTCATGCTTTTGCAAGATCTATCACCATGTGGAATTTGGTTTTAGAGAGGTATATTGCTTTAAATGAGGTCTGCTTGCAGCTGCCTGGTCGCAGGAATTTGAAGTGCACAGGCCGGCTGGAAAACCTTTTTTTTTATAAAAAACTCAAGCGGGCATGGCTCGGACTGGTAACAAAGACATGTTCCTTCTATGTGTATAGATATATATTTGCAAGCTTCTGATGAAAGGAAGTATACTTTATGAAACAATATGAATCGAGCACTCAATCTTGGTATAGAGTAAAACTCCAGAAGCTCTACAGAAGAGAACATAATCGCTCATAAAACAACCGGAAATTTTGTTCCAACTCTATGAAGCATCATACACAGTGTCAGCTGACATGCATGCTGTAAAAAACAGTTCTTGCAATCAATCCGGAAGGTCTTTCTCAGTGGAAGATATGTTCTTCTACATCCTATAGAAATTGTTAGCATGTATGCCCTCAGATATTGGAGGGGACGTAATGTCAAGAAATAAACTAATACGTATGAGAGCAACACACGTTTTGTTTCTTTTCCTGACAGTTGTTTGCTTCAATTGCATTCAGTTCACTCTTTTGTAGTATTCTCAGCATTATTTACTCGCTATGCATGTAGCCATCTTAGAGGTTCTGTGGCAGAGAACAAAGTCTGGGTTCTAATGTTTCTGTTGGCTAGTAATGTCAAAACTTCTCCATGACATTGAAAGCAGAAAATGAACTGTAGCATAGATCCATCATTATGAAGAATTGGTAATTGTATTACTGCTCTGTTCACTCTAGAGTCCTCCATTTGATGAGAAAAGGTCGTGTTGGGATAATAGCATCAACTGATGAGAGCTGATCTCAATGGATATAATTTTCATCTGGTCAGTTGAGAATAATGGCGGAGTGATAAAAAATTCTTTCAACAGTTTATGTCACGATAACAGGACCATTTACATTGGATTTTGTTATGGACTCAAGTGGTCAGATTTGCTCGTCTAAAATGATATTTTTCCTGCTGATAGATCTTGCAAAGTCAAGAATACTGGTTTTTACTTGAGTAAAAAAGCTTAAGTGGTTCTTCTTTAATGTTGGTCCAAAATTTGATATTTTTCACTGTTCCTTTGCTTCTCAATTCAGCTCATCAATGATGTCATCTAAGATCGTTTCTAAGGTTACTGGCTTTTCTTAGCAACTCAACAGTTCAAGGTTTCTTGTAAACCTTAAAGGCAACATATTGCACCACTATTTCAGATAAAACAAAATTGAGATTCACTAATGACCGCGATTATTAATTAATTATTAAAGAGCAATTTGACAACGAAGATGGGATAATTGCGCTTGGTCTGACCAGGCGTCATGCATAAGTAGTGTTCAGAACGAAAATGGTAGCAAGTTGAAATTCTCCTAGACTTTGAAAATCCATATCTCTGGAACTACAGCAGCTTTTTTCATGAAATAAAAATCTTTGGTCATGTTTTTGAAGGCTCTATTATCATGCCAAAAATGATTTTAGACCGGTACATTGCTTTATAAGGAAACCTTACTTAGGTGGTCTTGTCAATAATTCCATCAACTGATGCAATTATCCTATCAACCGTGGAAAACTTCATGAGGAATTGCAAAAAGGTATTAACAGTTGACACAGGACAATTAAGCTACTCAGGGTGATTATCAGCTGTTGCGGGAAAGGTACATCCTATGAAATTAGCTCTCATCAGTTTATAGTTAAATCTCAACATAGTCATTTCTGATAAAATGGAGGTTGGTTGGTTGTGCACAATACATAGAAGCTATTGCTAGACATGTACTTCATAAATTTCCAATAATAGCTTGGAGCATCAACTCATTTCCTTCTCCCCAATCACGGTTTGACCAGTGGCAAACGCCTATCTGTTTACAGTATACTGCAGGAAATTATCAAAACAGCAAGTAGAAATCTGCATTCAAACCAATTAATGACTAGCTCCTTTGTATTTCATTTGTGGGTCTGGATTCTGTTTCTAACCTTCTTAAGAAAATAGCTTCTTCTACCAAGTCATGCGCCTAATTTGGCCTTTTATTCATCTGTGTCTCCATCTCTGTTACCAATAAAAAGTCTGACATCTATCTTGAAGTCAGCCACGATTTGTGCACATCTACTTGTCAGGGACTCTGAAGACCCCTTAATAGCTGAGTACAATTTTTAAGTTCATGCTGGATATTGGGATGCTAAGGAGGCCACATCATTGGTTGAAGAGGAGCTCCAATACGGCTTGGTAAGAGAATGTATTTCCCATGCGAAATCTAGTCTTGGTTATTCTCCTACTGCGGTACCTTTGAATATAGGCATGAGTATAGGAAGTTAGTCACTACTACGGCAAGAGAGATTGATGTTGAACACGATCATGCTGCAGCTCTCAAGTTTGCGATCCAGGGGGAAATGGTGTGCGTGGGAGAACTGGATAAAGAATGACATTTCATGATGAGAAATCGTGGCTATGCCTCCTTCTCTTCTGTCATTCTGCATTGGATCAACTTTCAACATTTTGCCTTCACCATGTGGCCCGAGGAGATGGGAAGTTGCAGCGGAATCTTCTTTTGCTTTGTGGCATAAGATCGTGTGTACTGCGACAGCACAGGTTCTTGGAGGTTGCAAAGTTTACCTTCAACAGGGTTGCTTTACATTTCGCCATGATGCAGTACTGCAGAAGCTGGTGGACAATGTGCAATCCTTCCAGAGCGGCATTCCTGAAGACCTTGTTGGACATGTGCAGACCGTTGATTTCATTAAGTCTGGCAAAGGGCTGAAAAGATCGAAAAAGCGCTTGTCACTTGGCCTTCTTCACCTTTCTGACTACTGGCAGTTTGTATTGGATGTTGCTGATGTTGTTGTTGTTATATCTTCCCTCCTCACATTTCTTTAACAGAGCTATGACCTGGTCTGATCATCTTGTCAAACTCCCTGAAATGTTTGATCCTGGTGGAACTCTCTTGCCCTTGCGAGGAGAATTTCCAGAGATGGCATTCCCTGAAGCTCGGTAAATACAGACCTCTCGTGTACACCATGAGTGTAAATGGCTGGAGCACAGACCTTTTTGCCGTGGAAGTTGCCGCTAGAGGATACTGTTTCGTTACTGTCGCTCAGTGTTCGATGCAGCTTGGTTTTCCCACTAGGCTGGCATACACATCAGCCAGGGCTCTTAGCTGGATTTCGATGGAAGTCCCTTTTGTATTGGGATTCCTCACGACTCCAAATTATCAAAAGATGGCTCCATTGACGGCCCTAAATCAGTTGTGCATGAGCACAAGGATTCAACCAGCACCTATTATCACGACAAGCAAGCTCATTGTATAAGCCGACTAGCTGCACTCAGGTACTCCATCCAGGCTTTGCTGACAAGGGTAGTACTTGTTACGCTTGTGTTATATTGCAAGCCCTAAGTGTAACTGGGTCTCTAGGTTGCCACCTATAGCCTCGTAAACCCATTTGTTATCTCCCCTTGCCAAAGCAGTCACTCTAAGTTTGCCCATGTTGAGAAAGGCCCTATAGACAATTGACCCTACTAATTTTCTGTGTGCACTTCGTGATTCTTGCTAAGCGTTCAGCCGATGGAATTTAATGTCTTGTCCAGCAAGATGCTGATGAGATTTTGCAGTTTA
This sequence comes from Scolionema suvaense, assembly GCA_027575255.1. Classification (NCBI taxonomy): domain Eukaryota; kingdom Metazoa; phylum Cnidaria; class Hydrozoa; order Limnomedusae; family Olindiidae; genus Scolionema; species Scolionema suvaense. Next base: position 8,931 of record JAOBRC010877558.1, on the reverse strand, counting down.
CCTTTGACAATCAGTCTGGGACATCATCTTTAGTCAATTTGAGTGCCAATTTGAGTTAATCATCTGAAAAAAAGCACTCTAAACCAGAAATGTTAATGCTAATGATTTGTACTCATGATAACTCTTCTCAATAAACAAAATTTTTTGCACAGCTGTTAGTTCTCCTTTAAATGAGGTAATACTGCTTGTTTGAACTCCCACTATAGATGTTAAGCTGAGTTTTGCATAAGTTGTGCTGGATTGTTTGGGCTTCAACAATGGTCACTTTTATGCTTTTTAAAAGTTGTTTTGAGGTCTGTTTATCATGCTTTTGTGATTTCGATTTTAAACTCAATAGCATTTTGTACGTATGTTGTCGTTTCAAATTTTTGTTCTCTTTACTGCTATTGTCAGCATCTGTGGAAGTGTGGTTTTCTTCAAACGTGCAAGAGACAGTTGTTTTTGCCCACATGACTGGTATTAACATAATTAAGTAATATTAATGTTCCAATGAACTGCTTCACCGATCACTCCAAATAAAGTGCCTTTACTGCATGCACTGAAATAAACTGAAGCGGTTCTGTAGGATATTTGATTGGTTGTAGATAGTTGAAAGAGTTGTTTTTCACTCAAAGAACAAGAATAGCCTACCTCTTCATGGAGGAATTGTGCAGATCGCTTTGTCGCTGACTATTGAAGATGGCATTTCTGTTTCAACAAAATTGCTGTATTCTTCTTGCATGGTAAATTATGGAGCTTCATTGTACTGGGATTGACGTTAATTACTTCATGCTGATAGTATCACAGACTGGTATGTTGCTGTTCTCTTTCAGTTGGCCGTTGCACTGGAGAAAATGATAATTGCTGCACAACTGCTGACCCGTGTGAAATTGGGGAAGGTTTGCTGCTTTGCTGATAGATATGTGCAATTTTTTTAACTTCGTTAGTGTGAAGATTAGAAAAAGCAAGTATATTCTATTTCCCAAAATGCTGATAGGATTAAGTTCTTTCAAGCAGAAAGCATGCTGTTAGTTGTTGCTTTCGTGTTATACGTTTTAAGTTTTACCCCCATTTGGGGCAATCCTCCAAATATATTCTTTGTTTGTACACTCCCCCTTCCTCCCTGGGCACTTGTCCCACCTCTGGAGTAATTATTACCATACAGATATAACATGTTCCTGGAACATCTTTCTGGGTAAGAATATGGAAAATTTCACTATCAACAGTATTATGCATTCTTTTATTAATAAATGAATCTCACCATTACTGAAAAACTTACCAGCACAGAATTTGACACCACAGCCTACCCCGTCCCCCTATATATAAACCTACCTGACATTTATGTCAATCCCCTTTCAAGGAACAAACTTTCCTGGCTACCTCCCATTTGTGGCATTCTCTGAAAGTCTATGTCCCCTCTGGTAAAGCTGGACGTGCCCACTATGTTGACATTCTGAATTGTTTTCTAAGGACTTGACTAAATCCAGAAATTCTTTTAGCTTTGAAATGATAGGAAATGCAGCTAAAACTGAAATGTTTCGGATGTTGGCCTAAAAAGTGGAATTTTTTCATGAGTATTGCTAAGTATTTTTATGTTTTAGTGATCGTTATATGGGTTTCACTAATAGTTTTGGTGGGAAGGCACTGTGCAACTCAGCACATGAAGCTGTAGTCTGCCTAGAATATGATCTAGTCATTATATTCGTCACACTGGAAACCCACTTTTTCCTGTTAGGATTTTCTTCAGCTTGGCCATCATTTGCTGTGAAATATATCAAAAAGATCTCTGTATGTGTTCGTGCCAGAATTAATTACTCCACTGGTTGTTTGGATTGGATTTTCGGGGGGGGGGGGGGGGGGGAGAGAAAAACGTATTCGCCTACATAGTAGTTGTTCAGCAGTGGTTTATTTTCAGTGTTTGTTTTTGATTTGGGTACTTGGGAGAGGTACATTCGGTTTTTATTTGATAGCATGTTAAGCTTAATGTCAGTGCAACTTATCTGTTGCTTGCCTCTGTATTCTTAGGTGATTGTGATAGTGACTCAGAGTGTGATGGAGATTTGTCGTGTGGTCAAAGTGTTAACTGCGCCTGGGGTGATGATGATAACTGTTGCTATACAAAAGGTGAATTATTTGATAATCTGTTGTCTTTATATTGCAAGATTGAGTTTCAGTTTTATTTACTTCTGCTTTGGAGTCCGGTTTAAATGTTATGTTCGGATTGCGCGAACATCAGGATTGTAGTTCTGGAATAAATACTCGTACACATGAGATTTTTAGAGAAGAGGATACGGCAGCTAATTGCAAACAGTTGTGGTTTCTGCCCACAAGAGCTTTGGTGCGACTATTCATGTCTTGATCTCACATGGCAATGCTCTGTATTTACGAAGTTTTTTGATGGGTTATTTACCTCCATCATTTGCTCTAAACTAGAGGTTATTCATGGTTCCTAGGGAAAAGGGATCTCAAGGTCAAATCTGAACATAATCACGTAACTAAACTAATACTTGTGTGACTCTGTGCCATGTTTCATATTACCTGTGTCACAAGAATTCATACATCTACCTCAAAGTCCTAAATAAGATCAAGACAGAATTTCTGGCTTTTCTGAACTCTGACTCTTACGATGTGACCAAAAATACGAATACAGACTTGCGAGGATTGTCTCCATCATTTGCTGTGGTCATCATGATGAGGTGCTGGCTGTTGGTTTTGCTTATAATTTCTAAAATAGTGGCAAAAGATTTGGGGCAAAGGTTGCCCCTGGATGACAGCAGTGAAGTTTCTGATTGGTGCCCATAAGTTTTTAGGAAAGAATGTGTTTGCCAGTTATTAAATTGTACGCGCTGTTTTTTTCATGTTCTGCTAACTATCCATTTTTGCTGCAATATCTATTGATATCTGTATCTAATATCTATGCCCATTAAAATAAAATGACACTATAGATATCTAATACTGCTGAAATAAACGCAGTTACATTCGATTTATGGCCGTTATTTCAGTTATTTCAGTTATTTAAGCCCATCGCTGTGCCAAGGAACATTACACAGGGTGCCATCTATTCTAAGCCGGCCCATGTTTTGAATTGGGAAAAATCAGTGATTGCAGAACATTCCAAAACTTGTAAATCAGATATAAACTGGAAATCTGCCCGTACCATCCGTGCTGAAAGTAAATACTTCCCACGTAAAGTTTGCGAAGCTTTGGAAATTCAAAAAATCTCAAACTGTTCAGATCAAACCTGCATGAACTTAGATTCCGGGCAACATGTCACAACCAATTTTTGGAAACCCATGTTAAACATCATCCACACGCTCGAAACAAGATGAAAAACATACATCAATTGAGATGTCAATCGAACGACTAATAATTGACGTCAAACATGCTAAGTTTGAATTTGTATTTTGTAACGTTTTTTTGTGAGCTTTGTTATTGTTGATCTTGTGTCCTGACGATGGTGGTGTCAAGGAATCCTCCGAAAATTCGGCAAAATATACTTGGTGTGGAGTGTACCTCCGTTGAATTATTTAGTTTATTTTACACACGCACAAGATGTCTTCAGTCAAAACATTTGTAATCAGATTGTAATAATAGCAGTAATGTGATAACTATGAATGTATGATAATCTCCGTGATGTAATAGCTACTTCTAACTTAACAGCTAATTTATTGGTGGAATAGAATCGGTGTCACAGTCAATCGTTCAGACGAACAACGGTATGCTAAATTAATCCACGTGAGCTCCTTCGCAAACATGTCTTTTCCTTCCTCGTTCAACTCACAAAACTCCTCTTTCCTATCATGCTCAAAATCTATATACGTGTTGCTAGACTAAGCTCAAGCAATTATCGTACATCGATACATTGATAGAAATCACTTATGTTACAACAGAACGATCTACAGAACATAAAACATCGCAGGACTCACCCGCTTACAGGAAACAGTACTTACTTAAACACGGGAACAGTGTAAATGCAACTTATATTGTAAGCCTAACAAGATGTTACTATTTGTTAATTGAGTAATGCGAACGAGTCAAGGCAGGGACATATTGAGAAAGATTTAGAGACCGGTATACTGGTCTGACCCCAAATTCTGAAGCCGAAATTCATGAGATGGTTTGATTTTGTTACTAAATCATAGCATTTTAGTGGCTTGACCAGTGGAAAAATGCTGTTGTTGTTGTAAGTGGCCTCTGAATAAATGTTTTGTAATTGCGGCATTGTTTATGATAAATGGGTTATAGTTTCTTTACAGTTTGCCTCTCTGCTTATTAAACCAATGTGCAGTAGGGCAACATGTCAGTTATGCCGAAACATGGTCCTGCAAAGCATAAGACAAATGAAAGTTTGGTTGTTTGCTTTTTTAGAAGCATTGCTCCGCTTGTACTGATAGGACCATTTGAAAGTCATGTGGGTGTATTAGAATAAATAAAATATGTAGACTTTGTCACGATCATGATCGTGTAAGCTCAAATGTGTAGACTTTGTCATTATGTGTCCAGCCTCTTTAATCTCCCAAGTCTTTGTTGTTAAGGGTTGCGATCTATAATGCTGAAACTATCATGAACCCCTACAAGTTGTATTGTTGTCATGATGTTGAGAGATTGTTACCTTCTGTCTGTACTTATTGGTTGCTGACCCAATATACTGTGAATTTCACCCACCACAAGAAATGCTATGTACCACTTTTTGTTTCTTTTTGCATCTAGTTTCTGATAGCCTTCATTGCTACTATGATTTACTAATTTTGCATGTTATAATACTATAATATTGAAATTAATGCATGACATAGTACATGACTCTGATGACTAATTTATTATGACGCAATTTGGATCACTGAAATGAACACATGTGCCTGACGATGTACAAAGCACTTGACAACATTATTCGATCATTCTGTCCCACTGTAGCTAGCTGGAAATGGGTTGTGATAACATCTTGCACAACTGACTGTGGCAGTCAAACAGAAGCTCTTAGCTGCAAGTTTCCAGATGGCGGTGTTGCAAGCAAATGCCCTTCGAAGCCGTTTCCCTCAGTTCGCTCTAATCCATGCTATGATATTGCCCCCTGTCAGGGTATGTAAAGGAGCTATTTTCTGTATAACTATTTCCCAAAGTTTTTGCTTGGACTGCTTTTGCTCATTGTCATACTGAGGTCTGTTTCTTTTCCCATCTTTTCCATTATTTTACTTTTTGGTAAACAATCTATTTGGTTGAATATAGAAACCTTTTTTCGTTCGTTTTTAAACTTGAAGCCTCAGAGTATTCGTGTTCCGGCAGTCTGCCCGGGTGAAATTTATTTCTTGCTCACAGGGCTGAAGGCTATCACCAGCACACTCATTATATTTTTGCAGGAATTTGAGCAGCTCTGAAATCAGTGCAAGTTTGTTTATGTGCTTATGCTTGGATGAAGACAAGGTGGATTTATGGACAAGGTGATCAATGGCCTACGCAGCTCACCCATTAAACAATTAATTAACCCAACAACTGTCATATTTGGATATCCATCTGTATTTGCGAGCCGTTGCTATTGTATAGGAAAGTGTTATGTCTCCGCTTATTGACCTATCAGGCTCGCAGAAACTGTAGAATCAAAATGGAGGTTGCAGCTGCAATTGAAAATGTGGGATGCTCTCGGATTTTGCAGCAGGAAGTGATACGAAAATATTTCATTAGTACATGTGATGATCCAAAAAGGGAATTAAAACGTGATTCATGCCATCGTACACAGTGTCTAAGTCAAACAAATTGAAATTTTTGAAAAACTCCAGTAGAAGAAGAAAATATTGTTACCCACATTCTTTCGTTCTGCATGAGCAAAACTAAGAACAGTGCACATAGAGTCATGTTTGGGTTCATGAAATGATGCGTCGTCCCCCCTACGGAATGAAAGAAAATAGTGGTGAAGCAAGTGGTAAGGAATGCATGTGATCTTTGATGCAAGCACAGTTACTTTCTTACATGAACCGTGTTCGATGAGTGATAGACAGCAAAATAATTTGTTAAAAGCAACAGTGATTCGTTATGGCTGGTGTCTTGCAGGAGGGCGGCAGTGCTTACACAAAGGCTCACACTAGATCACAACCATCAGTTGAATTTGTCATCTTTCCTTGTGGTTCCAAGTCCTCGATAATGTCAGTGCCCCTCAGATTTCTATTGGTGTGGTGATCCTTCCCGGAATAGCAGCCTGTATGGCTGGATTTGATCGCCAAAAGCAAACTATGATTTTCTATGATATGCTGCTCGGCCTTCACAACTGTTGCTTCATCATCTCATGACATGACAATGAGGTGTGGGGTACTGTTTTGCCAAAAAAATGTTTTTATGCAGACAGGCTATTTTAACCACTTAACTGCTGTGCAGTGAATTGATTTTGGGGGAATCTTAAACATATATTTTAATATCAACCCTGGGCACGAAACCAAAGGGAAAAGTTGGAAAAATGGTGGTGAAATCAATCTAAAGTTGACCTTGGGCAAAGACATGCTATTGAAAATGGAGGTCAAACTCTGACGCAGTCTACTAGTATGGGAGAAGTGCTGGGCTAAGATCCAGTATTTCCTGAAATGATTTGGTCAAAAATGAACTTTTAATAGGTGATAAAGTACTTCTTATTTCAGAGCAAAAGCTGATGTAATTCTGGATTTAATTCGCCTAATTTTTTATTTACTGATTGCATAAATTGCCACGTGATGTTTGCATCCCAAACAATACTATTTATTTAAAAGTTCTACATTTCCTACTAATTCCAGGTTGGAAGCTCTCGGTAGTGTTCTTGGCTGAGAAGGTCATATGTATCAGGAGATGTATCATTATCAACTACTTCATAGGAGAGGCATATATGATTATCACAGGTTCAGCTGCATTGAAATTCCCGATCAAGAAGTCAGACTTTGGTTGCTACCACAGCCATCACAACCACTGCAGGCAGGGAAAGAAGATAGGTCATTAAGTATTTAGCTATTGAAATACTTCTTCTGGTTGCAGATGAGGACAAGCTTCATTACTGCATTGCAAGAGAATGGTCTAATTAGTCTATGATCAGTGATTACTGCCAAGAACTGCGAGATCAGTAACAGTAAATAAGGAACCTTTGAAATGTAATATTTGCCAAATGGAAGATCAGAAAGATTTGAAACATCATGCATGAAATGAAATCGTCCTCAGCTTCCTATCTATCATATGAAAATCTGAGAAATTGTGCTCCTTTTAGCATTGCTGTTTCCTTTTAGTAACACATAAGCTTGAATAATTTTCTCAAGAGTATTTTTTACATATTTTCTGCTGTGCTGCTGAAATGGAAGAGACAGTCCTCCACAGCAATTAAATAATAGTATTTTAGTGTCAAAGTTAAGATCACTTGAATTGTGCCTCTGCGACATCATGCATAATTAGTGACAGTACAGCAGCTATTGGATTTAATATCTCCTAAAACTGCATGATGTTTTACTGCAAAACAAAAACTGAATGTTATGTTCTGTTGTGTTCTGTCACCTGTTAAAAGTTCATCTTTGACCCAAACCATTCCTTTGAGATTCTTATTGCTCAGCTCAATTTTTCCGAAATTCGGCCACTCTTGATTAAGAGGATGTTGCTAGCTGATGAAGCTGCTATTGAGGATAACGTAGGTATCACCAGTAACACGTGACATTCAATTGTCAGAGGATTACTTCCTGCTGTATGACAGCTTTGGTCCAAAATCAAGCAGTTTTTGAGTTGCCGTATCTCATCGTTCACTCACTTCTCAAATCAAGCTCATTATTGAAGCACAATCTCCACTCAAAAAGTCTATTCATCCTTTGGTGAAGTATTGACCTAGCGGCAAAGTTTCTCTCTGATACCAATATCTAAGAGTTGGAGATGCATCTACCTTTCCAAGGGTGCCTATGAAGAAGGTGAAGCACCTTCTGCAACAGTGTTGAGTTTGTAGCAAAAACTGGATCTGTTCATCACCATTGGAAGCTCAAGAATTGGAAATTAAGTACCTTTTTGGGACTTGCTACATTGCATTTTTGGAATATAAATACAATGCTTGTAAACTCTATCTTGCATGCAAAATGTTTGTTGCTCAAAGTGTCTTGGTAGAAGTCTAAATATTTGGATGACTTCAATTCATACATCTTTGAGAAAAATTTGAAAATAACTTCTATTTAGATGGTTGTCCAAGAAATGCTTGGGTAGTAGCTTATATTGAAAATACGTGCCCACTCTTTCAGAGCTAAAGAAAGAAGATTAAGAAACTGCACATATACCTTTTGTGCGTTGAATGTTATGAGCTTGTTATTTATTTTTTAGTTGAGTGGGGAGAGTGGACTACCACTAAACCTTGCGATTCAAGCTGTAAAAAGAAGGAAGAAATATTCTGTAAATACCCAGATGGTACATCTGGCACTGGATGCCCTGAAAGAGCTATTACTTATCAAGTGCTGGAATGTTATGATGAGACTCCTTGTACACGTGAGTTGCTCTGTTCTAATCTGAACTTAACCCTCTGAGTCTCTGGGGTTCACCAGGCATTCCCTCAAGATGGCACAAGATTTCCCTGGGGTCGGGATGCTGGTCCTCAATGAACTCAGTTCTAATGTGCAACATCCCACATTTTGGTACTACAACCGAAGGGAGATGATATTTAGTGTGCTACTTGGTCTCCCTGTGGCTCGAAACGCTCACAGTTCGCTTGTAGGGCAAGGCTGACATCGTCAGTGGAACCGGTTGTGCAGCTGGCTGATGTTCTGCTCTGGGAAAACGTGATTCAAACCTTGGGGCTTAATAAATTTGTGCTAATGGATAGCAATAGAAAACTTCTAAAATGAAATGAAATTCACAGTACAGGGTCCAATCTGCACAGTAAATGAACTTGTGAATCCTGTAGTGTGAATCCTGTAGTGTGAATCCTGTAGTGTGAATTCTGTAGTGTGAAATCTGTAGTGTGAATTCTGTAGTGTGAAATCT
>JAOBRC010876447.1:0-16794 GCA_027575255.1 Scolionema suvaense | reverse complement strand
GTAATAATTCATGTTAAAGGTCGTTTTCGTTTACCGTCGCCAGTCTTTGGAGGAAGTTTTCTCATGGTCATTAACGTTCGGAAATATATATTCTTCACAGAAGTCTCAGATGAATCGTTAGCACCAATCATCCGTTGTGCAGTCCAATGTGCTTTAGTACTACATGTTGATAGGTTCATCCACTTTGAGAATTTAGCACCGCTTAAGCCTTTCCTGAGTCCTGAAGTGAACATTTTCTGATCATTCCATCCAGTATAGGCATTTAAACTGCGATTTACCTCTTGCTTTTATGTAATCTATCGTAAACAATGATGTCTGCGACGCATGACGATTGAGTCTGATCCGTAGTATCAGTATCAACAAGGTGTAATTCTGGGAATGCATGTGGATGTATAAGTAATGCTTTTAATAGTTTCTCTTTAGTCTTTCACGTTGGAATGATGATGTTTAATGTGACCCATCAAACATGCCTTCTTTCATTTAGCCCTATATCTACTGGCCTTCTTGGGGGCTCCCCACCCAATTCCCCCCTCCATAATTTTTAAACTACTATAGGTATGGTAATGTATTTTTGGCATGGGCATAGAGCATTTTTAGATGAACAATGTGAAATAGTTGAAATTATATTCCTGACGTCGTTAATTATTCATGACGACATCGATTAAAGACACATGGTAGTAATTTTCGGCGAAAATAGCAATTTTTGAAAATTGGTTCGAAATTCTGGGGAATCTCAAAATCTCTAAGACACTATTACACTTACTTGGAAAAGGTGCTACATGATGGTTTCAGGCTCATGACACTCCGTTGTATGCGGTTTTGTATTGATTTAACTCAAAAAAGGCACAAAATCGCCTTACCATCTGTTAATTGGACCCAAACTTGAGGGTCAAAATGTCCCAATTTCGAAAAACCGATTAGTGCCCCTAAGCTCATATTAAAGCAATATACCGGTCTAAAACGATTTTTGGCGTGGTAATAGAGCCTTCAAAAACATAACCGTAGCTTTTTATTTCAGATATATCTGCTTTCAAAGTTACGGGAGAATTTTGGCATGCTACCATTTTGCTTCTCGACGGTAATTATGCATGACGCATGGTCAGACCAAATGGAATTATCTCATCTTACTTGTTGAATTGTTAGTCATGAACTGATAAGTGAATCTAAATTTTGGTTAGCTTTAAAGAGGGATGTAATATGTTGCTCATAGCATTTAGAGTAATGCATCTAATGTTCAGTTACTAAGGAAAACCATCGACCTTAGAAACGGTCTTATATGACGTCACTGAAGAGCAAAATTGAGAATCCGAGGAACAGTGAAAAATATCACACTTTAAAGTGACATTGCAAAAGAACCGATGAAGCTTTTTCGCTGAAATAGAAACCAGTTTTTATGTTTTTGCAAGATTTACCACCATGTGGAATATGGTTTTAGAGCGGTATATTGCTTTAAATTTCAGGAAAAGGCACAAAATTTCAGCTCAAAACATTTATCCGTTCCGGAAATATCTGCCAAAAACCAACTCGGGGGCTCTCAGAGCCCCCCCCTTCCCTTCCAGCATATATAGGGATCCATTCTTTTCATTGTAACTTGGTTAATGTGATGTAATAAAGAAAAAAAGCAACCTTCTGGTGGTTCTAAAAATCTATTAAAATCTGCTAATACTTTTTTATTGATAGCACCTGCTTGTATGTTTGCTTACTACCATTCCCAATCACTGCATGTTTACTCATTACCAATTTCAGCTTGTAAAAAGAGTTAAAGAGAGTTGAAGCAATGAATTGAATTCATCATTTGTTTGGTTTTTGCACTGTCATAAAAAACGTATCTACGTACCCTCTTCTCTTTTCTTCGTTAGAGGCTGCTGGAAAGAAAGACATCTTGAAAAACCACCGATTACTCCCGATGAGTATGCAATTAACGTACTAAACGGTAGACGTTTCCCCTCAAATTCAATCCCGATGAGACAATCAAGGGACCAAATAATAGACTTATTCCATCAAATTCAATAAAGTGTCTTCATCTGCGAAAAAATGCTAGCTTCATTATGTAAACAAGCGAGGGTGCGCCGTGTGATGCCCTCATTCTCAAGAATAACGAAAGCACCTATCCTACCTATCCGAAATAGAAGTGTGTTAGATGGTAATAACGCTCAAAAGACCAATGAAAAGACATATTACGTATTGAAAGTAAGATGTAGCAGTATTTATAGCTTTAATGAAATGCTTTATCGAAAAGTAGAAGAGGTTTCAATGCATTATCCCTAAGAAGTCCCCCAGGAGTTAGGTAAGAGAATGATGCTTTGCCCTTGACTACTGTTTTAAATTCCATCTATCACTATGATACGTATGAAAAGCTATCATATACATACCTCTTTTGGAAATTTCGTATGGCCTTTCCTGAAAAAGAAGACGGATGAACAATGTACCAATTTGTAACATCTCCAATAGAAGTAAAATTTGACCTTCGGCATGTACATAGGACATGCACGTATTTCCACTGCAAGTACAATATTACATTTGGTATTTGCAGACGACATAAAGACCTGTCCAATAGAATTACAATGTCACATTTGGCATTTACGTACGACATGGATGGATACTTGATAGACGCACAATGCGACATTTGGCATTTGCAGACAATATGAATGCATCTGAAGTATATGTGCGATTTGATCAATGGTGTATCGTTGTTTCATTTTTTAGCAACAGAAGTTTATTGCAGCGGCACCATGTAAAAGTTGTATGCAATAGTTACATGTAATAGTTGCATTTAATAGTTGTATGTAATAGTTGTATGTAATAGTTGTATGTAATAGTTATATGTAATAGTTGCATGTTATAGGTGTATTTAATAATTCTATGTAACAGTTGTATTTAATAGTTGTATGTAATAGTTGCATGTCATAGTTGTATGTAATAATTGTATGTAATAGTTGTATGTAATAGTTGTATGCAATAGTTGTATGTAATATTTGTATGTAATAGTTGTATGTAATAGTTGTTTCGATGACATGTAGAATACCAACATGTCGCCAAGACTCATGCAAGTGTTTTTTGCGCTCGATTCAAACTCTTCTAAATACTGGATTATATAACATCTTATCCTTAACTTGCTGGCTTATATCATATCTTGTCTGTAGCGCTTCCTCCGAGGATAATAAACCCTAGCCCTCTCTAAGTAACTGCCTTTTACATAAAACTGTCTCTTTATCTAACGCAGTGTTACTATACATAAAACATCCTCATGCACATGCATACATCATTAGATAGCATAACAACATCTCAGGAATGTCACTGGGGATAATTGTTACACATGCAGATTATGTCACTTCAGAAAAATGCAGCTTATGAAAACGTCACTAGACGTTTATAATTTCCCTGTCAGCATCTCAATTACATAGCAAGGTTTTGGACATCTTAATAAACATGCTTTATCGTTCTTTCTTCGCAAAATATGTTTTTGTTCTGATATTTGTTTTTGAAAGTCTCCGCATGTGCTCGGAACTCGTGTTTGTCTCCCTGTTTTAATTTGTCGTTGGTATAGCTATCCGTTATTCCAGATATTCTATCAGCTATTCCAGATATTCTACTTGAGTCTTCACTTGTTGAGGTACTGTTTTTGTGGGCCTCATTACGTTCATTGTCCATTTCGTCATTCCTTGGGCAATTATCATAATCATTGTTGACGTGATTCGTCTTTTGGGTTTCAACACCAATGACATCATCTGGGATGTAGAATCCAGTAGATTGCTGGTTGTAGATCTGCTTTCTCAGATCCTTTCCATTTCGGTGGAACAAACTGTGTTTCAATGCCTTTTGCATCTGGTCTTCTTTCCTTCGCTTTGATTATCTGATTTTTCTGTAGATTAAAACTCAATAACAATTCACATCAGGCAATGATCTTGCCGCACGGTCATTTTGAGCAGTCTGTCATTACTGTCGTAGATGGCGATGTTGATAAAATTGCTTTTGGTTGATACTACTAGGTTGTGTATTATTGCTGGAAGTTGGTGCAGTTGATCTTAAATGTCTCCCCATCAAACGAATAGATGAAGACTGCCAAAGGGTTTGTTTCAGTTAGGTAAGGATCTTAACCATCTGCAATGGACTTGTTTAGGATTCATTTTATCGTTAAGACACTTCCTTCTGCTGGGGCATTACCTCTGCGATAGAGTGGGTATCTGGTTAAACTGCCATTACTTTGCAAATTCCTGAAACTCAGCAGATGTGTACTGTGTTCCATTTTCAAGAATGCCATATTGATTAAATAGACAGATAGTTACATTGTAGATTCTTTCTCTCCTCATCTCTTCACTATTCCTCACTGCCAGGTTTTACTGAGACCCTACCCGTCTCAGCATGTAGGGATTTTGTGCTTACCGGTAGCGGCCGGGCTCTGGAATGGCTCAGGGGTAGAGCGGCTACCTTGTGCTCGTCTATCGAGCCTACCATCATGCAACCATAATTGAAATACTACGCTTAAGTCCATGGATACGGCTATCCATCATGCAACCGTAATTGAAATACTACGCTTAAGTCCATGGATACGGCTATCCATCATGCAACCGTAATTGAAATACTACGCTTAAGTCCATGGATACGGCTATCCATCATGCAACCGTAATTGAAATACTACGCTTAAGTTCATGGATACGTCTATCGAGCCGACCATCATGCAACCATAATTGAAATACTACGCTTAAGTCCATGGATACGGCTATCCAGCCTACTATCATGCAACAATAATTAAAATACTACGCTTAAGTTCATGGATACGGCTATCCAGCCTTCCATCATGCAACCATAATTGAAATACTACGCTTAAGTTCGTGGATATGGCTATCGAGCCTACCATCATGAAACCATAATTGAATTACTACGCTTAACTTCAGTTATATTTTTGTTATTCTTACGCTTATGTTTTCAGAATTTTTTTTCAGCACTGATGCTGTTCTAACGGTCTTATCTACGATGTCTCAGCAATCTTTTTTTGTTCTTGCGCTATTTCCAGCAACTTTTTTACCAGGTGTTATCAGTGTTTTTTCTTTGTTCTTATTCTTTGGAGCCTTGTTTCTCTTTTTTTATGTAAGAACTTGGAAACTAGGGCTTATAGGCTACACAGTTCAACTTCTTTGACTTCTTTATTTCACTACGAAATTTGAGCATCTTTAATGTAAAACAATGTTACTGTTCTGATTTTTTGAAATGCAACGCAGCCTCGGGTTGTTCTTATATATTGGCTCATGTTCTTACGTAAAAAGAGCGTATTTGAGCGCTACTTGAGATTGATAGTCAAAGTTGAGGATATGTGCCCTATAATTAATTAAATCGATCAGCTTTGAGCTCTACACCCTTTTTTATATATAAACAACGCAGAATTTTTATTTCGCCCCAAAATTTTGTTTAATAAATTACCGAAAATCGCCCAAAAAGTTGTGTAACAATTTTTTAAATTTATCGCCTCTTGTGATGACATGACTCAGGTCTATGGCAGATCAGATCCTAGCTGAGCTAATTATTAGCAGCACGTGGTCACAGTAGGTGCTGACGATGACAGTGGAGATATATAGGGCATTGTGTATAAGTTGTTGAATTTTGAGCTTTTTTTCGGGGCGATTGTTTATTTTCAGTTGTGTTTATAAAAAAGAGGTGTACTTCACCAGTTCATGCAGAAAGGGTGTATAAGAACAGTAAGTGTTTCCTTGAACTTTCAATAGTGGGTGTTGTTGCTGGTTTCGATCCGCTAATACTGTAATCATTTACATCGAAATCCATTGCTTGTAAACAGGTCAATAAAAAGCACGCGGCAATAACGAAAGATTACACACTCTCTATCGACAGGTGGTCGCTACTAACTTGCAATCAATTGGCAAGGTGAGATGAGATCAACCACACTGCTGTTATGAAACAATTCCGTTCGACAAAGAAAAATTTAGACTTTGCTTTGAAATCTTTTCACAGAAGTAGGAATAAAAAACATGCACTGAAAGCGTTAATACGCTTCACTCCAAAAACTTCGTTCTGAAAATTGTGCATGTATTTACATAGCTTTTCAACAAGCAAATTCAAATATCGTAGTGTTTCTTGAGAATTCTATGTAGCATGGGACTGTTTCCTAGCTCACCAACCAACTTATTGACTTGTTGCTAAGTCACATCATTGCTAACTTGGTCTCCATTGTCAGGTTGACTTATGCAACATTTTGGTTTTAGTCTTTATCAAAGGAAGAAAATAGAAAAAGGAATATCTGCCATTGAATCCTAATTGCTGTTGGGGTGGGCAAATATGCCCCCCTAGTGTTTTTTTAAATAATAAAAATAATAATTTCAGAACGCCTCAATTAGGAGTAATGAAACTTGGTGACTTTTAATACTTCTTTATAACAAATTTTCACCAATTTCAGCTCCACAGATTAAGTGGTTCACAAGATAACACAGTTTTCTGATATGCAATTGGGGCCCAAAATTGACCAATCTTGAGGCAGATTTACAGAAAAAGCTGAAAATTATTCTGGAATAATTAGAAAATTTGGGTCTAAAAACAAGATTTCACGTTTTAAATAGGGTATCTACACTATTTGAAACATTTTAGATCAATCGGAATAAATTTTTAAGAACTTTAAAATTTTGCATAATTGATTAGCAAAATTCCCAACTGACGGTAATTATGCTGACATCAGCCTTAATTATGCAATAATTATCTGCAAATCTATGCATATTTTAAAACTTCAACAGTTGCCCTATTAGTACATGCTATTGGTTTGTGTGTGGCTGTTGTGGTTTTTGAGAAAAGTAGGGGGGGCTTTTTTGCCCCCCTTACACTAACTAGGGTGTCCCTTGACCCCACAGGAACTAGGGTTAAATTCCACCAAGAAAGAAATTCTCCAGACAAAGAGACACATTTGGGGTTTGTAAACAAAATTTATTTCGCTGCTCTGTGATTATTGTAAAGAGAATTCTTATAGAAAGAGTGTATGCACATTAGCTTGATACTTGAGAAAAAATCCCGGTCCGCTAAGTGTACGTCAATACACCCTTTTCCAATCTCAGTTCTGGTCTGCAGATTACATGCTACCGCTGACCACTCACGCAAAATTTCGAGCAAATCTGACTGCTGCGGTAGTCAGTTGACTGGCGCTATGGCTGATTTACTAAGTTATGATGATTTATGCGCGCTAATATTGCACTTGCGCGATAGTGCACAATCATTGCACTGCTATACATAAAGCCTACTATTTAA
The DNA here is from genome assembly GCA_027575255.1 of Scolionema suvaense. NCBI lineage: Eukaryota > Metazoa > Cnidaria > Hydrozoa > Limnomedusae > Olindiidae > Scolionema > Scolionema suvaense. The sequence continues at coordinate 9,552 of JAOBRC010876447.1, read as the reverse complement.
AAAGGTTTATTCATGGTTTTTTTTGTGTTACAAGTAGTAGCCTGTGTTACATCAACACATAAATTTCGCATTCCCTGCAGCCTGTGCTTTAATTTGAATTCTGGAAAATCGTGAACAAAACAGCTCTTTATTCAATTCTAACAGCAAAATCCCAGTACCACCTCTTTAGCTCTTAACATACAGCCAACCCCAACGACACGAAGAAAACAAATCAATCAATTATAAGCGGCATTTTGCTGTGTGCATCAATCTTACTGTCTCCTGGTAATTCTTGCTTTACTTGGTCTGGCTTGGTGCTTCAGCAACAGAGTCTCTTTTAGACATTGATTTTCGGCTGTTGCCAACCCAAAACTCCATCGCTCTTGCTTGTGCACTAGCTTCCACTTTTCTTACCTCTTCCCTTCGCTCCTTCGCAGCATAGTTACATAAAACGCTTCGCTTCTTATGACAATGTTCGCACGGAGCTGTACTCTAGTAATGTAGTATCCACTCAACCATCTCCTGCCGCTCTTGTATCTACTCACGCTGTTCTCTCCACAACTTCAAGTTTCATCAGAGCAGGTCGCTCTATTTATTAACGTGACTTTCTGATCACATTCAGCACAAAGAAATCATTGAAATGTTGTAGAGCATGCAAATGATACTGTTCATGGTTATGATGCCGTTTGGTTTGCTCGAAATTTTTCTGTTCTGCTGCGAACAGCTTTGTATTTTGCAGAACCATTTGGGATTGAAAAAGCGTGTATTCTTATCAAAAGAAAGAGAAAATAAATGTAAAATGTGAAGCATTTCATCAAACAAGAAAGATAATCAATTTAATTTTAGTTTGTAATACAAGTACTTGCACTTTTATTAGAGCGCTTCTCAAAATGAACACTTTTTCGTACTACAAAAATAATAGTCTAGGACGTTTGACTGAAAAACTAAATGTGGTAAAATTAGTTATAAGTAGTTTTTGTTTATTTACTATCAATTTTCGATAGCGTTAAACGGTTAACATAACATGCCCTTTTGACGACTCCTTTTTATCTTGGAGTAGTCAAAACGGCATGTTATGTTACTGCAACATAACAAGGGGAAGTGGGTGGTTCCACCCTCCCCCCATCGGAGAACCAACTTCCACGAAAGATAAGGCTTGAAATTTGGACCACTTAGTCTTGATCGTATATGAGGGACACGTTCCAAATTCTAGTCGCGCAGGTGATCTGGTCTGCAAAATACAGGCATTTGAACATGTCAGGGTTCTGCGAACTGCTTGTTGCCTTGGCCCCAATTCGCTCCCTGTCTCGCGGTTCTGGTAGATGTTTTGCTTTTTAGGGAGTGTGGAGGCTCTGGTCGATAGCGATATTCAGGTCTCACCAGATATCGATCGGGTCATATGAGTGATACAGGCAGCAAGTGTGAGCGTGTAAGATCGGTTCATATGAGTGATCTAGGCAGCAAGTGTGAGCGTGTGAGATCAGTGCTGGCTGTAATTGAGGTCTTTTCAAATTCATCAGCATCGGTCTACTCTGGTTTACGAGATACAGGCCTTCAAAGTTGCAAAGTTTTCCGCTATCTTTCCTAGGCACAATACTTATGCATGATGTGGGTTATGACCAACGAAATTAGTGAATATTTGTGATTAAATTGTACCTGATCTCCAGAATTCTTTCAACTGGTTGGTTACTATGGTCAGCAGCATCCCTAGTGATGGGCATGAGTGATGTCATAGTTTAATAGGTCAAGTGGTGATAAGCGCATAAATTATCCAAACTTTGAAGCAAGATTTTAGGACAACCACTGAAGCTTTTCGCCTGAAGTAAAAACCAAAGTTCATCATTTTTAGTATTCTATGCATGAGCTGAGTATCATTTTTGACCGTTGTCTTGCTTTAAGTTCCTTTAAAACCGCCATAATACTTAATCTAAAAAAGGTTTTCATGATGCACAGCGAAAAAAATATCTTTTGCGCAGTATGCAGTAGGGCTGATTTTAATTTGTTAGCATGCTGGATCTGTCGTATTATCAAAGCTTGTTTTACCAATCTTTTTTTGAGTTCATACGCTGGTTTCCCAATCTTGTTCTAAAATTTTAAAATCTTTTTTTTTTAGTTTTTTTTTTGTTTCTTGCGCAATTCTAGCGATTTTTTCTTACTTCTTACGCTATTCTACCGATCTATTTTTCTACTACTTACAGTTGAATTCGGTTGACGAAGTGAAACCCTTCTCGAATTGTAGATTCGTTCCTACACTATCCTCTGAATTCAACGAGCTCGGCCACTGCCGCGATTCAACCGAATGGACAAGAAGCCACGACACTGTATCGAGGACGCCATTTACACATGACTACCACAGAGTAATCTTTTGGGCTCTGGAATGGCTCAGTGGTAGCGCGTTCGCCTTGTGCACACAAGGTCGAGAGTTCGAATCCCAACGTCTGCAACTGGTAAGCGCGAAATCCCTAATGGCTAAGACGGGTAGGGGCTCAATAAAACCTAGCACTGAGTGAAGCGATGAGCAGAGAACGAATCTACAACTACTTACAGTATTTTAGCGTTCGCCTTACTATCGCTTATTCTTTGTAACTCGTCTACGTCGATCTTGCCTCCAGAGGATTGCAATTCTGCCGATCCCCTTCTTCATCTGTTCTTACTCGCTTTTCTACGAATCAATTTCATCGTTACACTCGTTTTTCTATTGATTTTTATTTGTTCTTACACTTGTTTTCCTATCGAATTTTATGTATTTACTCTTGCTTTCTACAATTTGTTTACCATAGGTACGCCCATTTTCTATCAACTTTTTATATTCTTACGCTCACTTTTCCATCGATTTTTTCTTATTCGAACGCTCGCTTTTCTACCGATACGCTTGCTTTTCTACCGATCTATTCTTATTTTTACACTTTCATTTCTACCGATTCTTTTTTTTTATTCTTGCAGTCCCTTTTCTATGTATCTTTTTTGTTCTTACCCTCGCTTTTCTCTAGATATTTTGTCTTTACGCTTGGTTTTCTGCCCGTTTTTATATGCTTACCCTTAAATTTCCAAGGATCTCTTTTTGTTCTTAAGCTTGCTTTCCCACCGATCTTTTTCGTCCGGATACTCGCCATTTACCATCATTTAAAACTCCTATCAGCAGCAATCAGCTTAGATGCAAGACATCATGGCTGCAGTAATGACCTTGCCAATTACCGGGAGGTCTGACCTACGTGAGATGCAAAGCTGCTGGGCAATTACAGTTACGCGGTATGCAAATTTTTTTGCTGTGACCTAGCTGCACGGGACTTCGCGTAAATTGATTCGGACGCGTGCGAACAAGTGCCGACTAATCTGACTTAGTCCGTTTACACTTGACAGAGTGTTCAGATTTCAGTGTTCACTGTTCAGATCTGGTTGGTCTTCGCACGCATTGTCACCAGATATATCCATTCATAAGGCGTTAATCTGTTCTGTCTCCTAGAAAAGGTGAAGCGCTTGGATGGAGAATACCGAACAACTCACGGAAAGTTGTACAGCAAGTAAACGCAGCAAAATGGATTCAATGCATGTAGAAAGTAGAACAAAAATGCACTCGATCTTCTTCACAATCTTTTGCCCTTTTCTCCACATGCAGTTTACCTTTACAGCATGCCTACATGGGAACATATACAGTTCACCTTTACAGCATGCCTACATGGGAACATATAAGTTGAGTCATGAACATAATAAAAATATTGATGATAAGCAAAATATTCTAAGTAAACTATAAGCATATTGAAACACTCGAGTAGCATTTCTTACGAAAACGTGTACAGAGACAACAGGAGACAGAAGTTCTCGTGAACTACTGCCATGAAGAAATAAGGTCTGAACAAATATCGCTACAGTATTATGCGCTGAAAATCGCGTCCCCGCTTTTCTTTTTTAATCTATAGCAGATCATTTCATACAAGAGTACGGTGAATCCACATATTCATGAAGTGACCGTAGTTATGGTTGTCTCATGTCGGTCTCAGCTATGTGATTCGGAGCATAAGCACAGAGCACCGAGATTTCCAGAAGATTAGAATCAGGACTGGAAAAGAAATAAATTAAATAAGAGACAATGTAGCTACCACAAAATAGAAATTCTAACGTTAACAATAGCTAGCATATATTCCTCAAACAGTATCTGTGCAGAATAATCAAATATTTCACAGAGTAGCTTAAGCTGCATTGTGAATAACAGCTATATAAAGCATTTCATAATAGAGTAATATTACTCTAAAAATCATAATACAAGGGGAGACTTTTATTAATTCTGACCGATGTGAAGAAGCTGCCCCGTATTTCGAACAGCTTTCATATAAATTAATTTTGTAATTTTTGGCTCAATTTCTAGGGAATGAAGTAACTACTCAGTTCTACAAAAAGTTAAACTTTATGTCATGTTTAGTTGAACACTTTAAAAATTAATCGGACATTATCCACTCTTGTTCCTCAATTCAGAAATTGGTTAAATCTCCCGATTATTACGACGCCCCAATTATTGGCTTTGGAAATTTTTCAGACCCTTCCCGTTCATTTGATACCTCTGGTTACTATTACCGAATTTAAATTATATTGGTGCCTTTTCAACATTTCAAAACACCTGTGTCTTCCCTTAACAGCATTCAGACAGAGACGTTCAACAACCCGATACCCTTGAACAATCTAAGAACAACCTCAGGCGGTGCTTCGAACCAAAACGGTGAAAACAAAAACAACGTTATTGTTTTATGGTTAACATGATCAAATTTTGTGATAAACCTAAGAGATAAAACGAAGTCAAATACCAATATAACTTCCTGCTCTAATTGATCATAGGATGCACAAAGCAATTTTACGTCAGATCACACTTGTGACATATGTAAGAACAAAAAGTTCAGAATAATTGAAGCTGAACATTGGAAGAAAAAAATCAGAGCAAGAAGCATCAGCTTACATCTTCTGCTTCTTATAAAAAAGAGTGTAACCACCAGTATAAAATTAAAGTACTCCTTTTAGGGGCAGGGGCTAATACTGCGAGGCGAAATTAATGAATGGCAAAAGTTGTGACGCTGGCTGATATAAAAACAGCGGGTAATGTAAGTATTTGACGGTGTACGGCAAATAAAGGGCAAACGCCTGCGTTTGACGCATGGACATATCCAACAAACTAAAATGAAATAAAACTCTTGTCTCTATTCATCGATTCGGTGAGATGTCCAAGGTACGTTGAAACAGTGAAGCAAAATCTATCCAGTAAGTGAACTGGTGCACAATATCAAAATGCAAGCATAACACTTTCTCCCACGATGCATGAAAAGAAACCTACGACTAATATCAGTAAGTGAATGGTCAGCAGAACGAGTAAAAATCTCTTAGCTATGAGTATTTCAGAAGCACACTTCCCCATCTCAACCATGTAACAAAAATCATTCAAACAGGCCGACAAGTTTCGCATTATTTCAACTTACTTCTAAAAGCGGCAACATGAATTCGTCATCCGCTAGGCTTGTGAATTTACATTCCCAGTTCTTCAACCGTCAGTGTCACGTTAGTGTTTCTCTTTCTAGGAGTACTTGCTTTCGTCCTTCAAGCAAATAGAGTTCTTATCTGATTTCTGTTGAGCGAGCGTCTGCACACTGCTGATGGCTTCTTGAGAGTGAACAATACATGGGCTGGCAGCAGACTCAAAGAAAAAGTTATTGATTTCTCGACCAATTGGAACGCAGTAATCGAACGCTCGGCTGTAGATTGATTAATCAACAACTTCCATAGTGAGCGATCGTCGGCATGCGAGAGAAAGGCCGAGAATATATGACTCCAGGACAAAATACAAAAAATGCGATATCTCCCAAAATAAACATCGCATCGAGGCGAAAAAGACGCTTCCCAATATATCCCAGCATGCACAAATTGTCTTGATTTCATGCGATGTACCAATCATAATGGGTATTCACTGGATACAATAATTACACATTTTCGACGCAAAGGTCGGGCGAAATGGGCCAAAAGGGTCATTTTTTAATTGGATGATCAATTTTGCAGTACATGAAACCGAGGCTAGTGTTGACATGATTGACCCATCGTACAATTTGGGAAGTGTCAATTTCACACATGCACCATTAGCAATCCATGCTACTTGCACGTAACGCGCTGTGAGATTGTGTTCCTTTAAAGAATACGATTGCTGTAATAGTCCTTATTCTGTGTTTGTAAGCTTCTTTCGAATCATAGCTATTTTTTTGATAATGCATGGCATGAAGTCTTGTAGTTGAAAGTAGTATCCATCGGTTGCCATGAGTATTTTTTTCACCATCGGCTACTTCAAGGCTCTATATCCATTTTTTTCTGGCTTACGTTAACGGCCAACACAAATGCAATAAAATGACCTTTTAACACCTTCCGACTCAAAAGCAGGTTGCTTCAACATTGATGAACTTCTTCATTAACTCCGGCTGAGTTTCTTTATGCAGCCTCATTCAATCTATTTTAGTAAACTGAACTCCACGTCCTTCTAAGCTACAGGCACACGCAGTAGACGCCTGAAAGACACCAACGATTTTCAAAAGCCAATATTAGAAAATCGTTCAAGGAAACTACTTTGCTGCAATTCAAAGTAGTTTTTATTAACCCACTTTGACATTCTACCACGCATAGCCGTTTTGAAAGGTAGTTCTGGAGTCAAAACATATGAGAAACCTAAAGGGGAATATTTACAAGATCGAAGAAAAGCTGATAGACTATTTCATGTCTCCGAAATTGTACACAATGCAACAGAGAAAACATTCATTTTACGCAATCACAATCTTACATAAGCCCTACAAAGGTTGGGGGAGCCTAGGGACTTTGCTTAAATGTCAAGAAGTAATTATGCTATGACTATGAAACTTGATGACTTTTCCTAAAATTTATCAGCAATTTCAGATTACGAATTTTCAATACGAAAAACCTTGCAGATTCGTTCTCTGCTCATCGCTTCACAACCACTCTGTGCTAAGTTTTACTGAGCCCGTCTTAACCTTTACGGACTTCGCGCTTACCAGTTACAGACGGTGGGATTCGAACCCTCGACCTTGTGTGCACAAGGCGACCGCACTACCACTGAGCAATTCCAGAGCCCTAAAGATCAGGGTGGATATTGGCTGGTCATTCCTCTGAGTGTAGCAACTCAGTGGTAGCCATGGGCCTTGTCAATCAAACCTTGTCATCTGATGCTAGTTTTAGTGTTGACGCCATAATTTTTGACAGGTGCCAATGCTAGAAAACAATGACATATACAGATAAACATAATTATATGGTAGAATGTCGATGTATTGGAGGCTAAGATTAAAGCTCCTCAGGTTGGCCAAAACCCGAATTTTGAATAATTCCGTGCATAAGCCTAATTATTCATAGTTAATAAGATTTGAATAATTACATCTGCTTAATTAACGTCACTGTTCATCCCGAATAATACGAAGAAAAGCCATCTCACACTGTACAAAGTTTCAAAGCTATTGATTAAGGATTATAGATTTTACAGGGGCGGACCTTCTAGCCCATCCTAACCTTTGCAATGCCCATAAAGCCCAATCTTTGTAGAAGGAAACGTTTCAAGACTGAAAATAACAAGACTACGTTTCCGGTAGCTCGTAGGATGTGTCCATATCTCTGCTAAGAATAATAAGCCTAAGCTTTGATAACAATCGACTGTCAGAATCTTCCGAAATTCACGCATTCATTCTTAAACGTGTATTGAAACTGCAAATACGTATAAATAAAAATAATATTAAATTGATTCGCGCGTACCTGCAAAAACTGTTCGTCGACGAGATTGTCATCGAGGACTTTCAATGCATTGTTGGTTGTGTCTTCAATTAGCACCCACTTTCCTCGCGGCGAAGACAATGACAACCCAAAAAACACGAAGAAGAAGAAGATCCGCATCGTAAATTTTTGGAGTTTTCACCCCTAAAAGAGAAAATGTTTACTAAAGAAACTAGTAATACCTTGGTCTCTGGGTGGCATCTACGGTTTATTCAAGATGCTTGAGGTAAAACACTACACAAACAGAGCACTGTGCAACGGAAACGCAAAGCTTGCAATGCAAAATCCAAGCTCAAATATAATGTAAAGAATCTATACGTCACATACCTCCTTCACAATGTTTGGCGAATTCTAAAATCGAGAAAACTGCTTTAACCAAACTCTGACAAATATTAAAGCCATATAGTATGTCCTTGGTGCATCAGTTGTGGTTCACTGACTCTGTGACAATTTCATGAATTGGTTATCACACCTATAATCTTTACAATATCTGCCCACGTAGTGTCTACGAGCACGAATTATATACATTTCATTGTCTTGGCATTTTAAATCCGTAGAAGTGGAAAAACGCTAGGTGGCGAATGTCGTGCAAGCAGTTGTTCTCAGGGATAACTGTCTGTTTAATTGTAATCGCATTTAAGTCACCAGGTATAGCTGGCACAACGTGCCTCGCTGCTGCATGAATTACTGTGTCACATTGCCAACAGTCAAATCCATCCGATTTTCAGAGCGCGAAATGTTGGCACCATACTTTCTTTTGCACTGCTTCAGTAATAGGGATTCCCTGTTCAGACCAACTTTTTATTTTTATTGTTGTGACATCATTGTCAACTCATTATTTTAGTGTAGAGTTATTGATATTTATAGTATGGCATGAGAAGTAAATTAATCTGAATTGTCAGGCCCTTAAGCGATATTATACTAGTTAATGGTGAGTACGTATGTAAGCCTGTCCTGGTTAAGTCATTTTTACTTCCGATCCTGATACTACTAGTGTAGTGTAGTGTAGTGGAAACGTTTGCAGAGATGTTGGTATTCGTGCTTATCAGTTTTCTGGTAAAACGTCGATTCATATTCGAGATTTCTTCGTTAGCGATAATGGTGAAAGATTACCTACTAAGCGTGGCGTTACTTTGTCTGTTGAAGGGTATCAGAAGTTGTTGCAAGTTGTTTTAGAGGATGATACCGCGACGAAAGGCACTTGTCGTTGGGACAATGGTCCATCTAGAGCGAACAGTACGTGTTTCAGTGACTGAATTCCGAAATGAGATATATGTGCATTTGTGGAATTTTAAAGATGGCCGAGCAACTAAAAAAGGGGCTTAGCTTTACGAGTCAGAAATTAAGAAGCTGCTGGATGCAATGAGGTCTGTCAACAGTATTTCGAAGCAGGAGGAGGTCGATCACCAGCAAGAAACACCTGTGGTCACGTCGAAGAAGATCGTAAACAGGGTAGAAACACCAGAAGTCAACAAAATTACAGCAGATCCGAACTAAGCCAATGCCCCAAAACCAAGTGTGAAAAGAAAACAGGCTATAAAAAGGAAAGTGCAAGCGAAGAAATTGAACCTAATAGTTGATGAGATTGATCAGAATGTAGACTAGAACTAGTCGTTTCTAATACATCACACCGAAAGCGCACAAACTATCTCGGAGACACAGAAAGGAAGAAACGACTAGAACAATTTGGCACACTCACACTCGATCAGCTAATCCGGCAGATGTCATTTCGCTGCGACGGGGGTTGCATTAAACTGGGGCATCTCAGCTGAACAGGCG
>JAOBRC010875336.1:0-16795 GCA_027575255.1 Scolionema suvaense | reverse complement strand
GGGGGGGGGGGGGGGGGTTGACACCATGGAGGACGCTATGTGTGTCGAATGACTTGTGGCTTGAGGAGTGTCACTTCTTTGTGATCTTTCATGAGTTAACTGTGATGCTTTTGGACCTCAGTATATCATCTGCAACTTTTATCTGACTTGGTCATTCAGTAACGCAGTGGGTGCCCTGGTGCCCGGGCTCCCAAAAATTTCAAATTTAGGTTTCAGACAACAGAATTCTCATCCTGGGTCCTCTTCTCCTCTTTAATTGGAAGATTCTCCTAAATTCTATCAGTAACTAATAAAGTGGAACAATTTATTTACTCAGGCTACTGGTATTTGAGAGAGGAATAAGTATAAATAGTATTTCAAACTAACATGTAGACATGTTTTGCCCTGCACACGGGCACCCTTATTTTCGGTTGGGCGCCCAAAATCAAGCACCCTCCAGAAAATGTTATGTCACACCACTGCCATTGCATCTTCTGTTGTCGGTACCCATGTTTTTTAAGGCAATTTAATTTCCTTATTGGTGAGGTGTATATCAACGCAGAGGCAGATATCTCCTGTCGTGGGCTTTAGGGCTACGAACGGAGGGTGCAGCCAGGTTCTGATTGTATTTTTTTTGTACTTTCTCAACATCTTGTGACAGGTATGTGATGAACGATCTCTCATGCCTCAATCTGGGAAATCTCTCGTTTGGCTTGCGGATGGCAATTAATACTAAAAAATGGCCGTTTTGAAGATTTTTCAAATTAACACTTCATTAGTTTTTGTAGACTAGACAAGTCGTTTCCTGCATTCAGAACATCACACGGCAATTTACAAACGGACTAGAGATGCGGGAAACGACTAGAACATATTGGCATCTGCACGGCAGAATCCCACCGTGCGCTTTGAACAATGGACTTGAGCAAGTTTATCAAAAATCAAAGTTTTATCAGGGGGTACGATCACATCGAGTTTCAGCAGGTGCTCGTGCGACTTCTGCTGTCTTTGTTTTCATGAGAACACCCGTTTTGCTGCTCGTATTGTCTCTGGATAACAATAGGAAATGCAATGCTGAGTATGAGCTCCTGGGTATACATTTGTGCCAATGTCTTCTAGTCGTTTTCCCATTCATTGATATTGCTGACTCGGAGTTCTTGTTATGGCTGTGCGGGAGCATAAAGAGTGAGAAAGAAAACGACTAATTCTAGTCTATAGTTTCTGGCGGACTTAGCAGGGAACTGGTTCCCGCTGGTGAACTCAACGTTCAAAATGCTATCTAATTGTCTCTCAGAAGAAGTTCCTGATGCACACACTCTAATTCGCGGTGACTGAACATGATGCATTGTCTTAGATCAGAGTCATTTTCTGCGCATGACATAACCTGAAGTGCTCTTCTAAATGTTTTGGAAAGTGGCGATCAAAGAACTGGCCTAGCCTCACCTTATTTTCCTTTCCGGCGAAGGATCAGACTATAGGCCCCTATACAGGGAGTAGAAGAGTTTGGTTCCAGGTTACCTCTTTGTGGAATGATGACAGTACTAGTCATTGCAGAGAATGTAGCGCACATCAAGCCCTGTCTTGCATTCTGCTTTTTTTTTGACAAAGGGACAGTACCCGCTAGACATCTCAAAATGAATATTAATATTGATGGCAAAAATTGATCTGTTCAATGTAAAAGCAACCACATTATTGGTCGCATACTTATATAACTCAGTCTTCACCTAGTATTTTAATGCTTTTTGGCAAATTGAAATTATGAGGGTTTGTCTAGGATCTAAATCTTAGGATGCATACCTAACAAAGTTCAAGAATTGAGAATTGAGCATTGCTATAACAGAGCTTCGACTTGATCTGGTCATCTTTTCCAATGCAGCTAGACGAGTTGTTCTCATGGAGCTCACTTGCTTGTGCGTGGAGAACATATCCAGCTGCGGGACTACTCTATCTTGATGTTCCGACACAATAAAATAACCGGGGGTAATGTAGAGAAACCAATTGAAGAAATGTAATGACAGTAACCTTGATTTGAATGTATGTGCATCAGATAACCTGTGGATGTACATGTATATGTAAGTGCATCAGCGCATAATGTGATTATTGACATAAACTGCAGGTGACATCTATGGAAAGAACAGAAGGTATTGTCCATCAGTAATCAATGAGATTATAAAGCAAAAAGAAAACAATGATTTGATATCTTTTATCAAGGTATCTGTGAAAAGTAATTGTCCTTTTCACAGGGATAGGTGTTGAAAGAATGTCATTGACTGGTACTGGAGACAATAGAACATTAAAGAGCCATGGGACTACTCAAAGGAGAAGTGCCATGAGTTTGGAACTCTGGAGAAAGGTATTCATCGAAAGTAATTGTCATTTTTACATTGATAGAAGTGGAAAGGAGGCTAGGTGCGGAAGGAATAAAGATTGGTCTTCGAAGCGTTGAAAAACGCATGTCTTGAGAGTTATTATCTCGTTCACGAGTTTGAGGGTTAGGAAATAGTCTGTGACAGGTACTGGAGGCAATAGATCAGAGGATATCAATGGCGGCCACTTGAAAGAGTAGCTTTTTGCTTTGGAGAGCGTATAAGACAAGACTTTATATCTTCTGTACAGCATTTGATACCGAAATGCAAAAGAATAGAACATGATAGCAATTATTAGATAGAGAACTTTTATTTTGTCAAACTTTGAGAAACGTTTGCAAGGAGACCACCATAAGTCCGATGAAGGTAGGCAACGAAGCTTGGAATGTTGCTCACAGTGCTATGTGTGAAAAAGTTGTCGGTGACATGCATTGGAGACAATAGAACAATAGAGAACAATGGTAACTTTTAATAGAACTAGAGCTATGCCTTCAAAACCTCAGAAAACATATGTATGCAGACTTAATATCTTTCCTATAGTACTAGGGGTCAAAAATTAATCAGTGACAGCTACTGGAGACAATATAATGATAGAGAACAATGATAACTACTGGACAGAGTGTTATGTCCTCAAAACTCTGAGAAACATATGTAGCAAGAGTAAATATGATCTTTTTCACAGGGTTAAATGTTAAACATAGTCTATGACAGTTCCTCGAAACATATTAATACGAGAGAACAATGGCAACTACTAGAAGGTTTAGAGCTATACTTTCGGAACTCTGAGACAGGGGTATATTCCAGGATATTGTCTTTTTCATAGGATTAAAAGGTAGTTAATGAAACAGTACGACAGTAGTACAGTAGTAGATAGCATTGGCAGTTAGTTTCGTCTGATTGTTTTGCCAATGATACATCATTTAATTGAGATTTCAGTTTGACAGACAAAAAAGGAAAGGAATTGTTTTTTATGCAGTTTTTAAGACTTGCATAAAATCAATAACGATAGTGACTTTTCGCAACCACAAGCAGTTATAGGGTAAAGAATATGTGCAATTTTGTTGTCTTTTTTTCAGTTTAATTTAAATATGCAAAATATCACTGTCATAGAACTTCTGATGTCTGATTACTCCTGTCATGTAAATAGTTTCAGCGTGACGTTTTTATTAGCACTCTGAAGATGATGCGGTGGGCATCAAAACAATTGTCCATGACATAATGTTTATTCAATTTATCTGTGTTCTGCTTTTATCACTGTCATTTTGACGTGGTTTAGTATCATAGTGTGAATAGTATCAGGTAAATATGAAAAAATGGGGGTCAACATCGCTCCTACATGGAGGCTCCTACATGCCAGGCCTGTATGTGGTGTGGGAAAGTGGATTATCATACCAGTTGCACGTACTAAGCCTGGTGACTGAATCTGCTCTCTTCAAAAATTGGTGGCTCGGTTTTTCTTAGAATAGGTCAAGGTGTATTGTTCTCACCAAGAAAATTAATTGCCCCATGGTTTTAAGATTTCACCAAGTTGATATTGTGAGAGGACTTTCTATCAAGTTTGGTGCGCCTACTTTTGTACATTGGACATTTCAACCAGCTGACACTCCATAGTAAACCATGATTAGCTTAGGTTGAAGATTTCTAATTCTGTGCGACCAGAATCTCAGATGATACTAAAGCTGAGTAAATGTCATTCGCATAGCAAAACTGGAGTAAGTCAAAAACTATTGATCATAAGACAAACCATTTCAACCAGTTATGCGTGACCAGTTATTTCACACTATTTCAGAGTTATTCCGAAAGACCACTGCTACGGTTTGATACCAGACTGGCTAATATCAGCTTTGTTCTGATGACGTTGTCACATTTTGAATTTTTTTTTAAGAAATATGAATAACTCCAGGACTCCCCATCGGGCAAGCCAACATTTTTATTTTGATCATACAATCAGTTGCAAAATTAGTGGGAAATTTATCGTTTTTCAGCCTACTTTCAATGCCATGTATGTGCAAAATCTGATCATCAGTCTGGAATTGCGACAAGGTTGGTGTCATCAACCGATACCTCTTTTCACAGTTATCAATTCTTCGTCTGGAACCACTTTCCGCCATGGAAATTTCACGCACCCAATGAAAAGTTATACAAATCAGCTGCCTGCAGCTTACATTCTCTGCAACTGAGGGGATAATTGCTACTTTGCAGTTTCAGAATGAGAGGTCTGTGGCTGCTGGTGCAAGTTGATTGCCTCTTTATCTATCTTTTGGGGAGCATCAAAAATGAATTGCACTCTGTAATGATTTGTTTATATAAAATTTTCACAAGTGTGAAGAGTCATATTGCACGGCTATAACAACTTACAGAGTATCAACTAGTGCAATTTCATTGCCTGAACTTTCAAAGTCGTGGCTCTACTACTTATACTAGTTCCCATTGTTCTCTATTGTTCTATTGTCTCCGATACCTGTCAATGACTTTGTTTCAACACCTGTCCCAGATCACATCCTTCATAACGGCAGGGAAGGTTCTTGTTTTGCAAGTGATCCGATCTAAGGTTATTGATGGCACCATCTCCATAGACACATAGCACATGTCCTGTCCCTCATCTGGATTGCCTCGTCTATGAGTACTAGTGAGAGTTGATGAAGACATATCGATTACCTGGCGTGCATTTGATCTTGTGGCCATTGTTTACCACTCTGGCACTTGGCATCCCAATGGCCATTACTGGGCACACATTAGATGTCCCAAGACTGGCCGGTGGCTGATATGTAATGATGCGACAGTTGTCAAGACAGACCTGTCTAGTATTTCTAACAGCAGCTCGTATCTTTACTTTTATGGTCAGGCTGACCGTCCCGAGTAGCTTCACTGTCTGTGTTTTTGTCTTGTTTAAATTTGTGGTTTATTTGTTTGTTTTCAAAGTTGAAACCAATTTTTTCTTATAGAGCAATTATTTGATTTTTTTTGTATGGAATTCCAGCTGCATTTGTTTGTTTGTTTTTTGGTTTTTTTTTATTTGCTCTTTTAGTGTTTTAATTCATTTTGTTTGTTTGTTTTCTTTTGTTATTTCTGTATATCTTAATTTCCATTGTGTGTTCATGTGTTAGTGTGTTGTTATGACTGCATGAGATCCCGCCACCTGGGTTGGGCTGACTATTGGGCCCGTAAAACATGTTAAAACACTGCCAGAGCCTCAAGTGCTGGTGCCCGGGTGGTGGTGTGTGCAATCCATGTCATCTCGGCCTAATTCAGAACTATCTCATTTGCCATTTGTCATGTTATTGTTTGGTTCTGCCTGTCACTGTCATCAACACACAGCACACGTTGCGTTGGGAGGGTGTATGACACCCTACAGGATGTATCACACCCTACAGGATGTATTCCTAAATTCCTTTAATCTTTACTTTGTTCAGTGCCACTCATGATGCAAGCCATGTTGTTTTTTCATGAAAATTTGTTTCTATCTTTCATTTGGTAGTGCCTATGGCCGAAATATGTAGGTAAGATTGAGTGTTCAAGTGGCAATACTGTTACTTTGCATAGATAGTGTTGAAATTTTTAAGCTCAATGACTCTGTCGGATCTTGTCCCTGTAACTTATCACATAACAGAAAGACATTAGCTGTAGTCACAATGGATTAACTGATTTATCCAGATGAATTAATGAATCTCAGAATCTGATGAATCTGAGTGCAACTATGGGTGAAAAATCTCATGAATCAATTCAATGAATCCAAAAGATTCATAAAATCGATGTAATGAATGTGATGAAATGAGTCTGAGTGACTGTAATCGCACTAGGTACTGCAGAGCTACAGTGGGGATTAATCAGACACAGTTTAATTAATGGATCTACCATAGTCACACAGATTCATCAGATCTAGATTAATGAATCTGATTCATTAATTTTTCTGGCTGTGTGGCTACAGCTATTGGGAGTCTGCAGAAAAGAAGAATTGTGTGCAGTTCGATTAGCATTTCGTGTAATATGTTCTCCAACGAAAATACTTGTGATGCTTTTAGGTTAATTAAAAAATTCCATCATCGTCTGTCACGCTATTCTTATTTGGTATGTGACTATCTATTTTCATGTTCTCCATTATAGATTGCGTGAATGGAGCTTTTAATGGGCTAGGACTTCCGGACTCATCGTGTTTATGTGTCCCTGGATGGGTTGGAGTGGCATGCGATGAAGGTATGAATAGTAATTGGTGAATCCAACATAAGCAAATTTCAACTGGTTCAAGTAGAGGACCAAAAAAAAAATGTGGTGCTTTTCCAATAATTTCGTGACTTGAATTCCAGCCCAAAGTAGTGATATCAACATTGATCATTTGCTATGAAAGAGCACATATTGATCCACTTTGAAAGTCCTGAAGTTCTCGTTATTTTATTGAAACTTGCGGTTCTGTTGTAGGGATGGACTGTGCGTAGGGTACCCTGGTGGTATGGACTGTGTTGTAGCTCCAACTTATCTGTTGATGCATAATTATTATGGAGTTCTGTTTTCTATTATAGAATAGAAAGACGCCGTGGAGTTGTTTTGAAAGCTGTTGTATGTCTTTAGCCACCAATGAATGGTGTGTATATTTGTTGTCTAATTTTCTTCCCTTTTGCTCATTCCAGCTGTCTGCAGTTCTATGTGTGCTAATGGAGGGTCATGTATTAGTCCAGATGCTTGCAGATGCGTGGATCAATTTTTTGGGCTGCTCTGTGGGCAAGGCAAGTGTTTTCTTCTCTGGTCTGAAAATTCATGTGTGGAAGATGCTCTCGGTAGTACTCATTAATTTCAAACACGGAAAGCATGTATTGTAGTTCTCGAAACTAATGTATTTTCAAATTATTTGCTCAGGTTCTATTGAGTATGTTTTTCTATCTTTTACATCTTGGACATCATTCATGTATTATTTTGCTCCTTTTTTACGATAGAATGCATGAATGGCTCTCCAAGTGCCGGGGATCCTCCATTGTCATGTATTTGTAATTCTGGATGGACTGGGACTACGTGCGACACAGGTATGTTTAAGTTGGTATACTTTTCATTCAACTGAGGGCTCTGCGCAGAGCGATCTTTGAAATCAGCTTCGCTCAAAAAGAACCAAAAAGTGCATTCATGAGCTCCTGTGGCTAGGCCTATCGATTGGTCTCAATCTTTGACTGAAGACAGTGTTTGACTGAAGAAATCACTCAAGCTCCATGCTGTTGCCTTTGATTCAATGTGGAAAATGAAATTTTATCCTACTCGGATTTCGTAACTTGAGCGCATACCTGAAAGGAGTCCATCCCTGTGGTATGAAGACAATTCGACTTTTCTTTTCAAGGAATGTATTGTTTCAACACGTGATGTTTTGAGCCATTATGTTTTTTATTCGAAGCATGTGACAAATCTTGGCAAGCTCTGGAAAAAAACAATAGAACAATTTTTACAGTCTTTGAAAATTGAAGGCTGAACACTTAACAAATTCGCTGAACAATGAGCCTTGTTGTTTGCAGAATCAATATGATATTTGCACGCAGGCTGATGCCTCTTATGTGATCTTTATTGTTTAACCTCCTGGGCTAGCAAAGCAAACCTTTGTGTGCAGAGCAGAACTTTCGTAGTACCAAGTTTGTTACTTTCTTTATTTCGGCATGGAATAAGTACTTTGAGGAAGAAATAGTTGTAGTTAAATTTTTCAGGCATTTCGCGTGAATTAATTTTCGTGATCTAGGATAAGCAAAGGATTATGTGGTTTAACATTTATACAGGGTTCATACGGTCTGGAAAGTCAGGGAGAAAAGTACACTTATCATGGTAGATCAGGAAAAGTCGGGGAAAGTCATGGAAAGTCAGGGATTTTTTAGTAGAGAAAAAGTCAGGGAATTTTTTTTTCTTGAGAACTTCGAATTTTTTGTGAACCACTTGACAAGTTTCTTTTTGTAACTGGTGGCACTTTCTGTTATTTCTACTGTTTGTACATGTTTGCTACTACTCCTGTAAATAACTCCTAAAATCTCCTCATTTCTTCCAAATCAATTTTAAAATTCAACAATTGCCTAAAATTTCGTAATCTTTTGAAGAGAGTTTTTGTTTTTCTGCTTTCATGCCATATGTAACTCTGCATGGCTGAGAGGGTTGCATAGCATAGACTGTATGTATTGTGACGCCTTGGGTAAGGAGCATATGAGTTTAGAGACGCTAGTAAGTCAGGTGTGCATGTATTTGTGACTTCATGTGTTTTGTTGTCATAGCATATTTATTTTGTTCTCTTCATGTTCCTCAGAAAAATGCTATGTTAGCCGTAATAAAGGATGGTTACATTACAGTAGGGAATTATTCATTTGGCATTTTTTTTATTGCCAAGTTTTTATATTTGTTTTTTTGCATATAGCGCTCAAGTGTTGGTTCTCGTTGTTTTTTTGTTTTACTATTGTTTGTTCTTGTTTATGTGGTGGTTTGTTTGACTCTTGTTTGGTGTTGCCTGCACACCCTTTTGAATCAATCTGACCATCTGGGCAGGGCTAAGTGTTGGGCACCCGTAAAACATATTTAAAGCCACAGCCAGAGTCTCAAGTGCTGGCACCCAGATGGTCATTGTTGCTGGAAGCTGTTCAGGATTTATTCTCTCCCACATGTTGTCCATCTCGCTATGGTGTTGTCGACTGTAGCTCCTTGTGGTCGATTCGGTTTTTCTGCCTCTTTTATTGGTTGATAATTGTCCTTTTCATTGACACATCATTTACCCTCGAAAGGGGGGGAGTGCTTGGCCACTCTCAGTCGATAATCATTTCTCCAGTTTAAACTCATTGCATTTAGCAGCGTTTTTCATGTATATACTCATGTGTTGTGTTTCATCGTCGTGTTTGCTGATTGATATGAAGACGGGGTCATGTTTTGTGTGAGTGATCACTGTTATGTATTAGATGAAGGGCAAGAACATTCCAAAGAAGATTGAACCTATTTTACCAAGGCTTTTGGGGGATGCATGAAGACTGGGGTCTTGTGTGGCTCTATCAATATTTCCGGATCGGTACATCCTTCAATCATGAATAACATGGAGGTTAGGTAGTGCTTTACAAGATTAAGATTATTAAAACCTCCTTGGTAAAAATTCTTCAAAAATACCTTCATTGACCCTTTTCACTATCATATTCTCTTCACAGGTAATGGTTTTATTGTGAGAGAGCAGGAACATATGTAGTTTGAATGGGCAAATTAAAAATTATACGATCGTGCCATGTCATCTGGTTTTATGTACCAACTTGTTACTCAGCGCTCTATTCTAGATCAATGCCTCTGTTTGGATTGATACCTTGGACATTTACGATTATTTCCTTATTGTCTTTAATAAGAAAATGATGGAGTTCTTCCCAGAATAAGTGAAGTGTCAATCAGTAGAAGCCTGCACAAAAATTCACTTCCACATAGAAAAGGCATTAGGCAGAGGCTATGTAGGGTTGAGTATGTCTTATGATTATCTTTTCTATCTATTCATTCAATCCAGAATGTATGAAGTTTGCCTGAAGATTATTCAACAGTGGCTTTTCAACTTCTGCATGTTATATTTTAAGACTTTAATGTCGTGCCTCACATTGTAGCCTGGTACTTTCACTTCTCCTTTGCTTAACCATTTCTTCCTGCAGAAACAGACACTGATGAGTGTACATACCACCCTGTAGGAGGGTCTCTTAGCTGCTTGTCAATTTTAGACGTGATTGTCAATTGTTGTTTTGTGCGTTGGGTTTTCACTTAGTTACATGTTGTTGTTTTTTAGTTAGCATACTGATTTCCTAGATCAGGCTCCTAAGAGATCAAGGCTTTAAGTATGCTTACATTCTAGTTAACTTAAGCTGATTGCTAAATTTGTCGAAAATCCTTATTATAGCTAACAAACTCTTTAGAATGAGGTGTTGCATAGATGTTGGTCAGGGAAAATAGTCACTTTTGAAGCTCTTGGTCAGGGAAAATAGTATTAATTTATTACATGCAAGTCAGGGAAAGTCAGGGAATCTATTTAGGATTTAGGTGTATGAACCCTGTTATAGGGTTATTTTGAATCTACTTTTTAATTTTATTTAACTTAGTTAAATTTCTTGCAATGAATTAATTTGTTACCTTTAGGATATTTTTCTGGTTGGGCAACCTTTGTCTTTCTTTTTTTGTTTTTATTTTCGTTGTTTTGTTGTGTTCTTGTTCATGTTGCTTTTTTTGTTTGTTATTTTTTTAGCATTTGTTTGTGTGTGTTTGCTTGTGAGTGTCTGAATTTTCTGCGGGTGAGTGTGTATACTTTCTACTGCCTTCAGTGTTGGTTGATCGTCTGGATAGGGCTGATTGTTGGGCACCCGTAAAACATTTTTAAGGCCACAGCAAGAGTCTCAAGTTCCAGCTTTCAGACAGTCGTTGCACGCTGGCAAAGGATTCAGGTCACGCATTTGCAAATTCAGTCAATTGTTTTAGTTTCTTCTGCTTCCTGCTAATTTCTTGGGTTTCCTGGATTTATCTTGGGAGGTGCCCCATTTATCTTACTTAGTTTTTGGGTAGTTTCTTGTCAGTCTATGTCATCGGCTGACAATTTCTGCCCTGTAAAAGGATGAAAGCCGTGTTCACTCTCTGGAGATTGTTTCTCCAAGGCAAATCCACTGAATGTGAAGTTGTGTTTTTCACAATGCAAGTCGCGTTATATGTTTCTCTGCTCAACTTTTTGTCGCTGGTGAAATACGTGACCATCCATCAATTTTAAATAATTTATGATAAAAGCTTACCGAAGAAATGCATTGTAATAGCTAATTTTCACACTTGGAGATTCAAGGATGACAAAGATATTCACCAGATTTTCAACATATCTTACTAGGCCATTATCAGCGTAGTCACTGCTTGGATGATGCTAGGGGAAATAAGTAAAATAAGCCTGTCAAGTGGAATTATTGGCCTCTGCTGCTCAATAAGATAATATGGGCTGTTTTTAGGGTTCTGTCTAATTTGCTATCATAGCATAAAGCATTTGTCAAGGAAATAGGTTTGCAATGTGTATTACATTCAAAATAAGAAAACATTAGCCAAATGATGTTTTTGCTGCCGGTCAACTGAATGGAAGCATTTAGACTATCATTCAAAAGACTTGAAACTGCTTCACTTTAAAAAAAAAAACTGTGTGGTTTTGTCAGTTTGTTTTGAATAAAAAGCATTGGGATGTTATGATTAGTGGTGTGGTTAGACCTACAAATCATGTATCGGGTGTTTTCTGAAAAAGCACCTGTTCTGCAGGAATGTGCATCCATGTGTATGGTTTTCTTGCAGCTGGTGTAAAGTACTGCTGTGGCATTGTCATTATCATTAGCCAGAATACGTTGTTCAAAATCTTGTTTTGTTTTGATTTTGAACTCAATCCTGTGCAAAAAATCTTTGACACTTATTTTTACCATTAGTTTAGTAGATCAAAGGCAGTGCAAACAACATTCGCGTTGTAGATTTTGGCATTTCACATCCTCACTAGGGAATTGTGTTTTGTGCTATTGGTTAAGCAATGATAAGCGTAGTGAATATGCATGCATGTTAATAATAGTTAAGCATGATTCTAGTTCTTTGGCAAATGTTATAGAAATTGTATCTGTAAACTATCTTTCAATATGTAGTCACTTCTTCCATATGCAGAACTAGACTCTGGCAGGTTGTGGGTTGATTTTGAAAGGTGTTTTGATTTTTTACGAATGTTATGTTGATGTTCATCATTATCATTCTGTTGTAGCTGTGTGCACCACCACATGTGCCAATGAAGGTTCATGTATTGGTCCAGAAACTTGTAGCTGTGTTGATCCATACTTTGGACAATTCTGTGGACAAGGTAAACCCTTCAGTGTTAGTAGTGAGGTTTCATAAGCTAAATATGCTATGGAGTCATTACTGAAGGGCATACAAAAGTTTCGTTTTCATTCCATTTCTCAAAGGAAACTCCGCGGTTCTCACCTTTCTACAACATAGATTTTTCAAAATACCTTACTAGAAATCAGCCATGTCGACGTCACTGATCCTGGAAACCTCACTAATAGCCCTATTTAGGGGGAAGGAGTTGAGGAAGTCAGTGTTCATGTTGTCTGCACATTGTGTCCAAATTTCAATTTGTTTGCGTAGTGGTTAAGAGTTTCCGAAAAGTTTCTGGGAGTAGTCTGACACAGCCTCTATTGTATTTTGCATAGTCACGTTGATCAACCTCCAACATGCTGTCGCAAGCCACCTTCATGATCCATTTGAAGTCAATGGATGATTTCGGGAAAGTTCAATGGCCAATGATTAGTCACACTAAATTTCAGGTCATGTAGGCCTCCCAGTCGTCAGATAGGTCGGGGAGGTAAATATTGCAGGGTTTCATCCATTCAATTAGTGACATTCGCTATGGTGATCTGTAGGCATTTTCTAATTAATATAATAAAATAATGTTTCAACACGTTTTCATAATCAAAACTGTATTGTAGTGTACAAGCTACTTCATACTGTCTGAATTTCGTATTTAGAAGTTCTAGGTAGCAAAATCTGAATGTCTCAAGGTGCAAAACTGTTCTCTCAAGCCTGGTTCTAACGGATGACATGCAGATAGTGAAAGCATAAGTACATTATTAGAATTGCTTTTCTTTGTTGGAGATAGATATCTAGGATCGTAAGGCAGGAAATGTTTTCCTTCTTTCTGTCAATCTTTATCTTCAACGTATTAGACATTTCTGTGCACAATAGATCAGGATCTTATGTTGGTATGTCATCTGCGAGAACCAGGCTTATGAGACAGAAACTCTGTTTGGAGCCTGATCCGATCCCCAATATAAATGGCTGCATAAAACTCTGATATAGGAATAAGTGAGACCCGCTCTTATAGATAGTTGGTTGAAATTGATCTGCACATGCTTGATAGCATGTTATCCTTTGTTTTCTCTGCCTTTCAATAATTTGAACGCCGTTCCAATCATTTTGAAGATCAATGTGCTTTCAAATATGTTTTAGTAGGGTTCTGTTCAGGTTGGCGGCACTGAGTGGTACCACCCTGCACTTAAAGGTTATTACCCGGCACTCAGAATTCCTTGAAACACTCAAGTAGCCATAATTTTAGGCAAACCTCCAAGGTTTTGTCAATAGTACACCACTCATTACGAATAACTTAAACTAGATAATAAGATTGCATGTAAGTAAACCCTCTGGGTACACTTTTGTGCTCAGGATTCGACAGAACCCTGTTTTAATAGTAAGTTCACATATGTTAGTATTGACATTAACTTTTGACATCAATTTGAGAGTTAAGTAACTTTTTTTAATAGTTGAAGTGAATTTTCATCAATCCAGGTTCTGTCGGTAGAATTCGAATAGCGATTGCATTAGCATCCATTGTCAGTGTTGCATCCAAGCACTAAGTGCAGTCTGTTCACCGGACCCCAGAAACTCAATCTTAAGATTGAGTTTAAGAAATCAACCTTCAAAGCCGGGAGTTATTGTCCACTCTGAAAAATGCCACTTTCAGCGCCTCCTACAGAACCTCTGACTGAATTCCCCACTCAGAATATTTGCAACAAAAAAAATGTTTGAACACTGTTTATCTACTGATAATTGTCACACATCTGATATCTTGCAGATTCTGACCTTGAAAACCATCCTTCTTATACAAAGATAACTTCCACTTCACTTTATTGATAATTACTAGCCAGTGAGGTAAACTCAACAATACTGCAGACCAGGCCTGTTACCTATAGATGAAGCCTCCATTTGCATGGTGTAAAAGTGGCAGAGCTATTTTCATATTCAGTCCCTATTTAGTAGGGCCTCTAGTTGCGGCCACCTCTGAATAGCAGCCACCTCCCGATAACGGCCACTAATTTTCAGTCCCAAATTCTTTTGGTACATTTTCATATATAGAGAACCTCCAAAAAGCAGCTACCTCCCAATAACGTGTAGCGGCCACCTGGCGCCGTTCCAAATGAAAAAAAATAAAGGAACTTTCCCTTTAAAAGTGGCCACTCAAATATTTCTTCTGCTTTTGGTCGGAAAACATTTGACATTTCTGCAAAAATTTAGTGCTAAGGCATACATTTCATCTTCAAAAGTAATGATTATTTTTTACCAAAATATTTGACTTTGCCCACACTTTCATGGAATACCCTTCAATTGTTGTAATGAAATCAAAACTTCCTAAGCCAAATTCACGCAGGAACTGAAAATGAATTTAAGTTTGAAGACCTTTTTTAGTAAACCTCTCAATAGCGGCCACCTCTTTAAGGAACAGCGGCTCAAAATTTTTTTCTTGCCGATAACTTGTGTGCTGCCATTCTTCAAGAAGACTTCATAGTCATATAGCCATATCTATAGCGAAATACACATTTTTCTGCACTTCAAAATGGTCGGTTTCCCGAAGCACATACTCGAGCAGTCTTGCATAATAAATGAGCCACAGCTTATTTAACCCTTAGACTCCCCAATGCCTGAAAAATAACCTGGTAATTTTTGGTCATTTTTGCTAAGTTCAAAAGGCCATAACTCCTGAACCATGGTATCTGGAGCAGCAAACTTAGTATCAATCGACACGTAATTTTCTGTTCTTTAAAAAGGCCCTCAATTTTGACCGCTCAATTTCAACAGGGGAGCCTCTATGGCGCGCCAAAGGTGACCCTATATCCGTAACGTAAATGTACATCTTTCAGGCTCTTAGGGTTAATATGCATAGATAGCTCGCAAAGACAAGCGGATTAGAGCATGCATTCTTATCTTTCTCGGAGAATGTAGCAGATATGCACGGCTTCAGCTCTGAGAATGAATTGTTGTAATTAACAAGTTATAACTTTGCTTTCCAATTGCGGCATTTCTAACAGATCTACAGCCATGAAATTTGGTCTGTGAGCTGACAGTGCATTATACTATGTAGAAATGGTAAACAAAATCCTGAGAATCAGTTCCTTTAGCAATGGCCATTTAACCTTGGCGGTAAAAGAGGTTTGACTTTGATTCTAATCTGAAATCAGATGCTCTTCCTCTCATTGGGGCCTGACAGACCTGTTCCAGTGTAGGTTATATAATTCGAGCCCTTTGCAAGTTCCCGAAAGTAGCAAATGAAAGGGCAAATAGTCAATAACAAAAAAATTTCTTATGACTGCACCCCTGCGTTCCTGTAGCTCTAAAAGCATGACAGCTAAGCTGCCTCAGTAATGCAATAATTAAAAACGTGAGCCCCATAGAAAGTGCTTGTATGAAACCCTGATTGTTGTTCACTGCATATACAGTGTGTTCTGAACATTCCCATCATAGTTTCCACCTCCTCAGTTTTGGCTGCTGTTGATACCAGTCATGACAAAACCCGGCCAACTTTGGGACTTGCAGTTTGCTTTCATCAGTGTAAACTGATCTTTTACTTTACAACAGAATGCATGAATGGCTCTCCGAGTGCTGGGGATCCTCCATTGTCATGTCTATGTAATTCTGGATGGACTGGGACAACATGTAGTGCAGGTAGGTACAAGTTCATATTTCTTTTATACTGTATGCCTCATTCATTTTATTAGGTTTTAGTAGGAATACAAGTAGATCATTGCTACCACAATGACTGTCATAATCCATGGTGGGCCCTTAAAAATATCATGAGGATGAAGTTACGGTAATCTGGTCTAGAATTACATGCAAGGAATAGTCACATCAAGTTGCTAGTTAGATGCTTGTTTATGTTTCATGCCCATTACTGGCTGTTGCTTTGGGTTGGACGCTACGCCACACCACACTATGCGACAAACTCAACTAAACATTATTGATAGACTGATCATGGAATTTTGATTGAATTATTATTTTTTATTGGCTTTACGTTTTCTTTAAAATGTTCTCAGGAGCGGTGACCATTTTAAACTTACTCAGGAATGGCTCCTGTAAGAGTGCAAAACTTTGCCAAAAAGTCAACAGGATACTGTTGATGATTTCATTTTACTTTCTGCCATGAAAACTGTGTTTGAATTTGGAATGCCTTGGCTTCTCTGATTTCTCTCTGGAAGTATTTTTTTGCCTGTAATGGCTTCTACACATTGTTACCAGTCGTTCGAGTATGAAGAACATTTTGATATGCCAGCTTGGGCATAGTTTCATCCTGCCATGTTTTCAACTATTGTTTGCAACAGCGCTTATATTGTAGTTGAAATACATACTCTGTGCCTCTACGATATGCTCTACTGAAGTTTTTAGAATGTGAAGCTGCATTGAAGCATTTGTCAAGAAGGCAAATTATGTGAAGAAAATAAACCAACTTAGAAAATATTGATCAGGTCTTTTACCTGCAAAGACCATGGGTTTTAAGACTAAAGATGTTCAGAAATACATCAGCGTTTGCCATCAAATGAACAGCAAATTTTTCTGTTCATTGTATTCTACAATTTCTAAATTTTCGCCTTTGACACTTCCTCTTTTATTTCCTGTTTTACATGTCATAGTGTGAACCCCTTCCTTTCTTAAGGGGGGGGATGGAG
>JAOBRC010874225.1:0-16795 GCA_027575255.1 Scolionema suvaense | reverse complement strand
AGCATAAAAACAGATCAGAATCTGATGAATACTGATAGGCATGATAAGTAGCTCACGAAAAATCACTCAGTGAAGGGGGTAGTGCATATCAAATGCACCTATTGACGTGAATCTAATCGGAACAGAAAACTTCAAAGCAAAGCACAAAATTGCAACACTTTATATCAACAGGCATGTAGACCTGTTATCACCGCCTAGCTGTCACAACTTCGACTGCGCGCTTTCTTCGGGCGTTTCATGGAGCAAGAGTTATGCAACTTATCAAATAGGTATAATCTTTTAAGACTTGGTGTATGAATATCAACAGTACAAATCTAAATACACCAAGCACACAAAAATTACTGGTGATGTGATTCCATGCATAGAAAGTCTGATTTTGATAGAAAAGCTAGAGAGCGGAACCCCAAATAAAAGTTAAACCGATTTTTCACGGGCATTTTGCCACCACTAGACCATATTATAGACCATATCATTCAGGAAGTCACCCAGCTGGTAACTATAATGGAGATTTGCAGGTAATCATTTTGCTGAGGAAATGTAAATCTTTTTAAGATCATAAAATTAATACACAAACTGTAGCAGAGCACATTTTTTTATCATAAACAATTCACAGAAACTGTCTCAGACAGAACTGGCTCTGCAAACCAATTGCATAACTGCAAGAGAATGAAATATTTCAGCAGAAAATGTTAAGCATTCACTTTTAAGCTAAATTTGTAATTTCGAATCCTGGCCCAACTCTTATAAAACCCTCTAAATAATAGACTTTTTGACTCAAGGTCATCATCAGGTGCTACTGAATGCAAGTCTAGTATAGCAGCTGATGATGAACTTGAGTTGAAAAACTTTGTGCTGACTTTCAAAATATGTTGATGTCTTTGACACAATTACATGATGGCAAAGTTTTTACTAACTAATGTGATAGAATATTTTTACAGTACAAATGCAGAGCTCAAAAAACAGGCATATGTGTGTACGACCATGCGCAAAAAAACTGCATTGCATACGTCCAAAACTTACTGCTAAGTACAAGATCATACGTGCAAGTGCCTCGATTGCTCTATTTATAACCTGCCATATACTTGTTCCATCGTATTACAACATAATATGTACAAGGCTGTTCTTCATTAACCTTTAAATTATTATGTTATCTTTCATAGTATGAACAAGGATATGCATCATCAAAAAAATAAATCTTCAAATCATGGTGTAAAGTTCGACTTTTATATTAATTAAAGTACTAGAAGGGCCGGATATCAGAGTTCACAGGTAAAAATATCCCAGATTGTAAGGTCTTCTGTATCAACAGTTAGAGTACGTTATTACGTCAAACTTATGCCGCGTACTTAATTATGCCGCACCTTCAAAAATGCGGCTTAATAAAACCGCGACTTAATTAATGGCGCGGCTTAATAGAACGCGGCTTATTTAAAGACCAGGCAAGTTATAGCAAAACTCAATTGCGGCTGGATAATTTTATTCTATATACTATATCACTACTTTCTGCCTTGGCATTAAGTTCCTCTAAAATATCGTTGCTTTCATCATGATAGTTGTAAAAGTCAATCCGTTCTAACTTTTTCTCCAGTATTAAGTGACTCCCGCGGCTTAATTAAAACCTCACTAACCCCTAATTTTGTCAACGTGCGGCTTAATTACAGCGCGGCTTAATTTAATGCGGTGACATTAGATACGCGGCTTAATCTGGCGTAATAAGGTATGCATAAGAGCTGTAAGCGTGACCAGTCCTATCGTGCGCCTAAATCACCACGCCACCAAGGACATAGTACCAGCGCAAAAAAATTATTTTTTGAGTCCTGAAATGTTTCCGTGGAGATCTACGAACTTTAAAGGATTCGTAGCACCAAACTGGAGTTGAACATTATTACTCATCTTGAATTTTTATTTTCTGGAATCAGACTGCACCTTAAATTTCATGCTCAGAGTGGTCAGGGGAGCAAGCACTTTATATCTATACTTTATTTTGTCCAATGTAAAACAATTCAAGTTAGAGCTGAAAACAGCCCTCATCAAAACTCGCTGCATTCAACCTTACCATTATAACATGCTTAAACCTTCTACAAAGCAAGCGCTGAAAATAAAACTCCTTCTGCGTATATTGTTTCGCAAATGATAGCAACGTAACAGAGTGAATACCTTATGTTGTAATAAATCTGACGTCTGCAGCTATTTTTGCTGCTGGAAACTTCACAATCTCAACCATATGTCCAAAAGCACTCAGTGATAAAGCAGCAGAAACTTAAAGCACTCACTGATGATCAGGTTGGCAAACTTTCAATACAATAATTCTGATGAAACTTGGCAGAGATAAAAAGCACTGACATGGTAATTGACAGATCAGTCAGTAAAAAAATAGAAACTGCTCCATCAATACATGATCAAACGTCGGAAGCACTTAAAGACTATCATGTCTGTGCTCAGGCTTCTCAATCTTGAATTTAGTGCCAGCGAAGGACAGTGTACATCAGCAGAGCTGCCCGCGCGATAGATTATTTGCGCACTGAAGTACAGTCATACAGCGATTAATTTTTAAAGAAATTTGAGCCTCCAGGGAACTCAGGCAACAGTTTTAACTTGTGAACCCCAAACACGAGGGATCTATCCTTCAACCGGCATGAGTGCAGGATGACCCTTTCAGTACTTTAGTTGCTAATATATCAAGCTTTCAGTGAGCCAGACATTTTTAAGTAATCCATCTATTGTGACACTGCAATAATACAACTATGCTTGTGTGCATGCGCAAGTTTTCATAAGCGTCTAGCGTGATTTAATCCACTTGCTCATTTCACAGCTTGGTGGCAATAAAAGGCATCTTTATTTGCAGCACAGATCTTACACCAGACTTTAACAACCATATCCACGCCATTTTCTTTTTCCACATGGTAACCGATGCACGTTATTCCCCACAACCGAAAAG
Source organism: Scolionema suvaense (assembly GCA_027575255.1). NCBI lineage: Eukaryota > Metazoa > Cnidaria > Hydrozoa > Limnomedusae > Olindiidae > Scolionema > Scolionema suvaense. Next base: position 13,857 of record JAOBRC010874225.1, on the reverse strand, counting down.
TTGCTAGCTTCATGCTGTTTCCCTTGGCTGACATGTTTGACGCACGGAGACAAGAATGGACATTTTTGTCGAACATTGTTCACTATAAATACTGGCGTTCTTTTGTTACGTCAGGCCCATGCAGATTATGGTAATTTATAGCGTGCTAAACGGCTTATTCAATCGAAATTGATTGCAGCTGGTGTTGAATTCGCAAGCTTGCCAGACGGAGGAAGTCAAATACCATTCATATCTATTCTCAGATACAGCAATGAATGAAATAAGCTTCCCGCGTGATTTTGCAGTAAACATCATTTTTTGCTTGCGCGATCAATTGTGCTCGTCTTCTGACTTTGCCTGCGTGCCAGCCTACACGTGCACCATCGCGCGGGTCTATTTAAGAAGCTTGTGTGCTAGTTCTTATTAACATGGTTGATGCAACAGAGCAGTAGAAATAAGTAAATAACATCTCAGCTATGGACCCGCCTTTCCAGTACCAAAATTGCAAATGACAGCTTTTGCACCAACGGGTGCCCAAGTAGGATTCTAGAATAAAAACAGGAAAAGTTGTACCCCTCGCACTCCTCAGCCTAGGAACCAATGAATGTTTAAGAGACTGTTGTGCATCTCAGACTGCAACACACAATTTAACATGTCAAAAAATTAGTGGACTCCCACAAATTTAATCGAGAATCTTTGTGCCAGATTAAAGCAAAAAATAAGACAAAAGCCATAAGAATCATACCACAAAATACACAAAAATGAGGAATTCTTCTTGAAAAATTTTCAAACACCCCTGAAAATAGCCATTACAGACAGAGTGCCACTCGCCCGCTGAACAACATATTTCCAAGATAATAAGGCATGGGTCATAAAAAGTAAGTTTTGTTTGCCTAAGACTCAGGCCAAAAATGACGGATGAATCGATTACAACATACTTGGAAAATACCTTGGAAAATACCTTCAAAATACCCAATTTTAGACATAAATTCCCACACGCAAGCCTCATGAGGTTTTCCCCAGATATGGCATATGCTTCATGACATATGCAGAGTTGCCCCAAAGAATCAGATCCAAAACGACAAAAATCGGATGAAGGATTTTTTAAAAAATTGGAAAAAATCCTGCAAATTTTTGGACGTAAATTGCCACCTGCAAGCCAAAACAAACTTTTTCCTATGTGAAACATGGTCCTTCATGGCTGCTGTTTGTCCTGAAGCTTCGCCAAAAATTACAAAAAAGTAATTACTGGATCATAAATTCTTTTCAAAAAAACCCTAAAACTGGTCATTTGTGGACAAATTGGCACCAGCAAGTCAAACAAAAAAAATTGTCCAATTCCAGCCATGGTCCTAAGCTATGGATTGTCACCTTCATGCTAAACCTCAGAAAAATCCATTGAGAGGTTATCTGGGAAATTGTGTTGACGACAGACAGAAAGACAGACACACAGACTTCATTTTATAGGACTCCTCACCTACAGCAGAAGTCCAAAAAAGGCTCTATGGTTGGGGCAAGCAATTACAATCGTCACGCAATTTACTCCACAAACCATTAATTAATCATAAAAAATCTTTGAACAAACGCTCAACTGGGCCTCATGTTGTCCATAATGGTACAAGCAGCAAGCAAGAAACGTTTAGGTCTAAAAAGGCTTGATAAAGCATAACCTTTCCAGTAAATATATGTTTTATAGGCTAACGGTGAAGGCAGAGGTCACATTTTACATGAAGTCTGATGCTTGAATCAAGTTGAAATCGACCCAAGTCTACACGACAAAATGATCATGAGAAAGGTACTATTACTGTCATCAAAGAAGTCTTGCAAACTGAAAAAATGAAAGGTCAGGTCAGAGTTAATTTGTCTGATTCAAGACAATTTTCATGTTTCAATGACTCCCTCAGCAAAAACATGGTAGCACTTTATACTCTGCTAGGAGGATCACTGAAAGCCGAAATAGTAGTTTGACGAATTGTTGTAAAAACATTACCTAGTGTACAAACTGCTCAAGTAAAACAGATGGTCAAAAATACCCCAAAGGGCATCTTCACAGCCCAAATTGGAAGTCATAAAACTCAATGCTATAGCTCGAACTGTTTGCAACAATCAGCTACCCTGGGGTTTTTGCCTTTTTTAAGTGGGGGTTATGTCAAGGGGGTTAATTAAAGGGGGAGGAGGACTGAAGTTAAAAAATCCTGAAGTTGAAAAACCTAGAACAGTTTGGTTGTATAACACCTACTTCCACATCCTTCTGCTTATGACCTAGGTTTTCTTCACTCATAATCGAATGAAACGGATTGATCATCCCGATTTTCGATTTACGGTTGTAGGTGTAAACAGTGAAACTGAAGGAGGTAGTATTTACTACATACAAACTCGAATCAGAGTTACATTGTCTGGAATCCAACTAGCCTTCATGGGGCTTGTGTTACAGAGGGGGGTTTACTCAAATATTATTTCACTTTTACAAGGGACCTATTTTAGGCAGGGGAGGGGAGGCAACTCAAGGATTTACAGTATTTGGAACTACCGGTTGCCTATGGTAGAACAAATTTGCACTCAAGACTTCATAATGCTGTAAATGAAAAACATCATCACTCACCAGGAATAAGTTTTCAAGTTATCAACAAATCACCTTCTTCAACTAATATCTTTCTGTCAATCAAGCAAAATGAAAGAGAAAATACAATCCAGATCAGATCAACAATCCTGAATAAAAGTGCTTCGAACATTTAGATAACAAGGCCCAACAATCTACCAGTATGTCCAGTGGGGGTTCACAGTGTCAATGATGCCTGTTGCAGACATGAGTGTACATATAAAAGAAACCTACTTGCTAAGAGCTTTATTGAAACATCTTCCATTCAGTTTCTCAATCAAATAGGCAGGTCCTAAACAAGGCAAAGAAGCCAAGCATTGGATACTAGTACTAGAATGAGATATAACAGGTTAAACATTTCCTTTCATTCTGCGTAAAAATTTTCTTGAGTCTTCATAAACTTAACAAGATAAAGTTGCAGGCAACACATATTAAACTATGCACATGGATGAATTTTTTGGACAACAATTAGAACAGGATATAACACTTTTTCTCCTACGGTGTTACCTGCGATAAAACTCCGATGTCTCATTGTTATTTTACTCAAGCATGGGTTTAAAGTTGCCCTTGAACCTACGACCATTATATGGCAACCTGAATCACATTCAATATGATGAAGAGGTAACAAAACACAAAGCACCTGAGTGTAATGAGTAACATAACGAGAAACATGTGATGAAACTGGAAGTACCACACTCCAAAGAAGCACAGTGTGACACTGACTTCTTCCCAGCTGATGGAATGGTTGAAATACCCTCTTGACTCAAGACTTGCAGAAAGACCTGGTAACGCGAGAATAGAAGACTACAGAAATCGATAAACCAAGACTGCCTGCAGCAATAAAAGCGTGAACCATGAAAATGACTAAAAAAACTGGAGACTCGTGCTGGGACCAAGCCACCTGTGCACCAGGACTTGCGACTTTGACATAGCTTTTAATAATGTATTAAGTCACCAACACTCAGCATCAAACAGGATTAATGAGTAGTATGTAGGTAGTCATTAAAAATTTTCACACTTCAAAAAATTAGCTAAAAACTGAAAAACATGACTAAAATGACTAAAAACTGAAAAACACCAAAATGATCACGCAAAATTATTGGAGCTTGAAGAACAATTACGAATGAGCCTCACTCAAGCTATCGCAAATGCCTAAGAGATCATGTGAGGAAGAAAGATTTTGACTTTAACATGTCTGGACTTTCGTTTACTGGTAATTCATGATGAACAAAACACACAACCATAGTCTTGAGTGACACTACTCGAGGTAGACAGTTGAACAGGGAGAAGCATAGTCTCCGGAGCACGACTGACACTTCCATCACTACTACAGGGTTAGCAGCTGTCGATAATCTGGATGTATCAGCCATGAAAAAGAGAATACAGTCAAACCTCTAATAGCGGCCATTTTAGGTGGCCGTTATTGGGAGGTGGCCACTATTCAGAGGTTCACTAATGGTCTTGATTGCATCACAAACGTTTTCATAGCACTACAAAAATCAAAAACACATAAGAAGGATGTTTCTTGAAACTATTGGTAAAATGAAGCATTTTTTTTTTACAAAGAGATCATTTTCTGAGGACAACGTTTGCTTTAGCACTAAATCTTTGCATAAACATCAGATGTTACTAGACAAAAAGCATAACAAGTGATTGAGTGGCTGCTTTTAGAGGGGTATTTCCTCCATTTTTTTCATTTGGGACAACACCAGGTGATCGCCAAACGTTATTGGGAGGTGGCCGCTTTTCGGAGGTTCTCCATATAAGAAAACGTACAGGAAGTATTTGGGACCGAAAATTAGTGGCTGCTACTGGGAGGTGGCCACTGTTAGAGGTTCGACTGTACATTCTCTCAAACCAAACAGAACATAGGCAGAGGTAACGCCGATACCAGCGGTCCTAAAAAGGGAAGGGTTCCAGCCATGGTGGGCGCGTCAGGCGGTACCACCCGGCACTCACGTGTTACCGCCTGGGTAAAAAAAGTCTCTATTAACTCACTGTCTCAGTCTACAAATTTAGCTGCCATGAAGATCTTGTACGAATAGTCTTTAAGATTACCAGTATCTTCTCAGCTAGCATCAGATATCCATCATGTCGTAAACTCCGGATTGCAAATTAGCATGTGTTGTTGATTTAGTGGCTCTAAAAGCATAGTAATGGTCTGCAAAATGCACCCATTGACTCCCATAATTGTGCAGTTTAAAATGGTACCTGCAGCTGTGCATTGTACATATCTTTGGAAAACAAGAGAAATTTAAGGACTTCCAGTGATAAAGGTACTTTGGCCTACATTATTAGGGAATGTTATGGGAAATTATTTGCTCCGTCGCGTGCGTAAAATGGTAGCCAATGGAAGAACACATGAAGCCTATGATATTCTAATAAAGATTTAATTTAAGGTAGCTAACACATCTGAAATACTGTTGATGTGATTATATGAGAAGGTAAACAGGCGGAGAATACAGAGTCATATGATTCAGCCATGTACCGTCAAATCAGGTTACTCTGATAAGAAGCATAACTTTGAAAACGTCTTGAATTTCAGGGAAAACAAATTGATTTGCTTGACTTATCAAGAAAAAGCTCTACAAAACCTTCAGGCTCCATAAAACCTAACTGCATAAAAGGTTTAGAAAAGAACAAAGCTGACATTAACCAACTTTTCTACCCATAAAGACGTTTCTATGGTACACTCGATAACATCGCAGCCACAAGGTGTGATCGAAGTTCAGGTCACATCAGTGGTGTAACTTAAGGATTTATGGTTGTAGCCCATCGGGCTACAGGTGAAAAAAATTTTGTTGCCTTGGCATATTTTTTGTTGCCCAAGGGTGCAAAATGTTTACATCCAAGAACAGTCCTCATATTTTTTTTGTAGCCCAGTCGGGCTACAGACCTAAATTTTCAGGTAGCCCCAACAGGAATTTCAAAACTTTTTTGTAGCCCAGGGCTACCGGGCTACCCTTAAGTTGCACCACTGCACATCTTCTACTTGATCAAAAAGCTTGAAATTATTGCTCTGATTGGCTGAGCAGCCTTGAGCGATAGCACAGGGCACCAAGGTCTCTACAACGCAACGCATTCAAAGTTGTCCATACGGCCTGTAGCAATGATTTAAACTCACTCTTTGCAGTACTCTATCAAAGTTACCTGCATCGCCAGGTAATGTTGGTAGCCCAAGTTTTCAGCCAAAGTACCGTGCTCTTCATTGACATAATGTTATTGATTTGAAGGATGGGGCAAAACCGCGCAACTGTGCGGCCAGATCAGGGAGAAACATCCTGAAATCTATCAAAGCAAACCGGGTTGACAGTATGAACCAACTCAGGTTGCGAAAATTTGTTGAAAGCAATGCAGTCAACAAAACAAAGTAGCCTAACATAGCTGTGGAAATTCTTATTGCAAACCCCCTGGCTACTAATTTTTTAAACAGCTGCGCCCAAAAAAAGTACTAAGTAGGCAAAATTGCCTATTTTATTAGAAACTAACACTTTTCTTCTGATTTAAACGATTAAAGAGGTGCATTTCTCTTTCTCTCAGTCGACTTCATACTAACAGAGTGGAACAAACATATATTTCTGCCACATAAGTACTTTCGGATGCTCCAACCCTCTCCGGGCTAAAGCGACTTTCCATTAGGCACCAAAGACTATTAAAACTCCTTCAGTAACCAACACATTTTAGAGAGGGATTTAAATTGCTGATTCATGTACTTATACTGTCTGCTACGGTAGCATTATCATGTGCTTGAGCTGTTCATTTTCAGGAACTTTGTCATTGCAGTGTGATCTACGTGTTCATAAAAGCAAGCCTGAAATCTCAAAAAGGATTGTCGATCAAGTGGGGAACTTTGCAAAAATCTTTCACCAAACCGTGATTGTTAGAAAGGGCCATAATATTGAGCACCAAGAGTCATTGTAAATCATTCTTACAAGCTTTCAAAATGTTTGCCAAGAAGTGCCTGAAAATTTATATTTAATCAAAAATCAACAAAAGGATCGCCAGATGTCATCGCAAATATCTACTGCAATCACTTCCTAGGATGCATGGTTAATGACTTCAAAACAACTTAATCATAATAACTTCTTGTCACTTTGAGCCATGCATTTGATATTTGCTAATGGAAATGTTACATTGCACTAATAACGCTATGTGCACCTCCCACTGTTATAGAGATGTACAGGGCTTTTACTGGGCTACCCAATGAGCACATAGCTTCTCGTAGTTTTTTTAGAGCAACATGCATTACAGTATAGATCATTTTTATCAAGAAAGGTTCAATAGAATCTAACTGTTTATGCAAAGTCGACGCTTCTAATGCATTGTTCCTACGATATAACTAACTGATCTGAAATTGTTTCCAAATTACTAAGCATGCCTCACCTGTTCAGAAGCGATTGCTTGCTGCCCTGAAAGACAGCATTGTGGGACTGCTTCTAAAGGGGGAGTTCCAATTATATCCTGAAAAATGCTATCATGCAAAAAAATCTCAAACTATGTTTACAGCAAATTCGTGCACATAGGTATTTATCATTCCTTACATTGGAGCCCGTTCAGTTTTAGGGGCATGGCTCTTCTGTAACTGTACTTCATGTTTTCACAGTTTGTGGCCCGTTTTATGAAACCCCTGACTATTACTATGGAGCCAACACGTGTACTGACTTGATCAAGCCAATTCTCCTTACGTGCACCACTGACTGGATATTGGATGAACTCAAAATCCAGCATTCCAACAAATACAGCTCATGCTGAGCGTATATACGTACGTACGATAGACCATGCCTCCCTTACGCTCCGTAATAAGTATGGACAATTTACAAGTATAGACAAAGTATGGATCACTCCTACTCCTACTGATCAAATATAGGTACTAGACAATATTGTTGAATACAAGAATACAGGACACCATCTATAACAACTTACATCAGACTGATTGGGCACTATACTGACACACTGACAGTTTACAAGTCCAACATGAATAATTGCAACAAACTACACCTAGCAACATGACTTGCAGGACATGAACCATACCTGAACAAAACATGTTTATTAAATATCTCCCACAAACGCTGGAAAAGTCAGAAAAGCCGAATTCTGCGCATGCGTACAGAAAGAAAGACAACCTGGGTAATAAATTTGTAGCAGATTTTGTAAAGTTTTCAAGAGAATCTTTCTTTTACTGCTTAAAGAAAATCCAAGAGATAACGCAGCCTGTATACTGCGCCTTGAATTCATATAAGCATTTGAATAATGAGGCAGAACATATAAGATTCATCAAAATATGTTTGGGAGTTAATGAGAAGACAAAATAAAGCAAGTGGCATTGAAGTGAGAGGAGAATCTTTGAACACTCAAATGATCTCGACTGTATAATTGATAGCTGCAACAAACAGGCAAAAGCAATTGCGATCTGCAATACTTTTAAACACCTGCTGAAAAGATTCTATATACAAAGTGTGTCGGAAAAGTTCACTTGTTCAAGTAAGCTTAAACATAGCGACTGCAGTCTGTACGTATAATAATACACAAAACAAAAATATGAAAAACAGCAAATTTCCCATCATCCTCAAAGAGTGCATTTTCATTCCCTCTTGAAGTGTCAGGGATAATTACGACTCCACAAAATTTTCCAAGGAAAATGAATACTTAGAAGGTAAACAAGCAATTGCTAAATTCCCCATGAAAGAAGGTTTCAGAGTTAGAGGAACACCGTGGTAATTTTTTATGTAGTCTTAAGAAGTTTCTCCATCAAAACCTGAAGCAAGAATTTCCTACCCAGTCTATCAAATATCATCCTCAACCGAGTTTTCTATTATTACCCCTCAGATTCGTGTCTTCTGAACACCTAGCGGTAGCCGCCATTGACCCTTCCCTCCTCGCAGAGTCAAGAGACGAAGCACTGGTTCAAACATGAACCAGAACAACCAATCAGCTATGGAGCATTGTTCCAGGAACCAATAGCATACCGCTTGACACTGACATCAGAATGTCAGAGGGTAGCAATGGTCCTTTGAAAAGTGCATCAGCCATGTATTTTATCTGATAGGCTCATTTATCAACTACAAGGGTAAAAGAAATTAAATTGATAAATTACAAGGTCTTTCTCAGAAGTTCAAAGCAGCGACACGAAATTAAATGTCTCAGAATTTGCATTATGATACAGTTAATTCCCCTGTATAACGTTAGACACAACCAAACAAATAACGCCGAAGGGACAGAAACAATCGTGCCAGTCTGCTATGAAACTTTCTTGCTGCCTTTTGTGAGTGGATTCAGTGTACTTGCTCATGGAGTTCTAGGTATGATATTTTGTGGTATATGCTCGAAGGAAGCCATTGGTTTCTTGGAGGAAATGCCAGCAGTTCTCTCTGTTTATAACCTTGTGAGATCGTGTAACAAGAAGCAATAAAGATTGGAGCTTGATATCGATATTATGCTGGCAAATGAGGATGTAGTTAACGGATGCATCGATTCAAATGAAGTTTTTGTAGAAAAGATATACATCATGTCTCCAGAGATTGGGCTGGAAATTAAAAGTTGAGTATGTGAGAGACGGTGAAACTTTTAGGGAGCTGATGCTTGTAACAGAATGCAGTAGTTCCAGTCCTGATCAATGCATGTTCGAGTACGAGCCTGATGGCGAAAGGTTTGCGCTGGTTTACTTTTTACCTGTTACTTATACCTAGATATAGTCTAGCGATATCTACATTTACTACTATGCAAGCCGTATCGTTCTGCAATTTAAGTTCCTAGCTACACATTGCATCAGTTTGCAGCACTTTTCTGTTTGCAGGATTTAACAGTTTTTGACTTCTATTTTGTCCGATAGCTAAATTCATTCTCATCTATGATGCTGGGGGCCATGTGACTACCGCCATTTCCATGCCATGCATCAGGGCTGGATGACGGTCATTTCTTTCATATCCAGGCCTCAAAAGAAAATGAAACACTGCTGTAACCTCAAGCTGCGTGAGGTTGGGCAGCCAACTCTGGGCGGCTTCACTCCTGAAAATGGCAGCGACCGTGTGCCACCTTTATAATGCCGAATTTTGAATACTGTTGCTGATTTGCTAAAATTGATTGGTTGATAGTGTTATTCGGTCCCCACACTAGCTTATAAGCCTTACTTGCAACATTGGTGCAGTGTTCCTTTAAAATGGTAGCTAAAAAACACTACTCCCTAATCATGCACTTGTTAGATGAACCAGACATTCAAGCACAAGAAGGAATTGAACAACATACATGTGCAGGCTAACAAAGAGGTTCTTTCCCAGAATGCGAAAGAAGAGAGGGAGAAGTGAAATGAGCTGACTATTTCCACATTGCAAATGCACATATGACTAAAAAGAACTGAGCAAGCACATAGCTGTGGATAACAAGAAAATTAACCTGACATGCAGACGGGAATTCTTCCAGAGAGGGATTAATAAATGTACTCAGGGTGGGATCATTATTTTGGGAGGCTTATTCGAGTGCGGGTATAATTGTCCACCCTGTCTAAATGCAACATAAAAGCAGCTCTGCGCTTGAAACTTGAAAGATAAAAAGTATAGACCACAACAAATATTTTAACATAAAAAATTGATGATGTCATCAATTTTAATGATGACGTCATCATTTTAGGGAAATTTTGGGCCAAAAATTTGAAAACTTGAAAAAAACGGTTTGCTCAAAATTGATACGAGACCCCGGTTTTGATATGTTTTATGCTAAAAAGCATTCAAATGTATCTGGCTGACAATTTTCATCAGCTATGCTCAAAAGCATTAAAAATCTGGCCAAAAGTGGGCCTACTTAGTCATAATAATTAGCCCATATCTCGGAACCTGTTAGGGATTGGATAAAAAAAATTGGCCAGGCCAGAGCTATGGAAATCATCAAATTTCATTTCTTTTCCATCAGGCGTTTAGGAGCTATTACATTTTTAGCATCAGGGTTGGCAGTTTAGTACTTATTGTGAGCTACTAATCCAATTAGTTGTCGCATCATAAAAGTTTTTTAAATGGAGTGTGACTCGGTGTCTGAGCACTAAAAAGGTTCAAACTACTCATGTAACCCATGCGAATGCTAAAATGGCAATAGAAAATGAACAACTAACTGACTTAGCGATAGAAATGGTAGAGGTGCAACTGTGTGTGCATGACCTGTTTAGTCCAGTTTGACATTATATATATAGCAAGATTGACAGGTTAACTGAATGTTGTTCTATCTCTGTACTAGGCAGTATGCGCCACGCGTTTAAGAAGTCAGATGTGTCTGAAAAGCATTTAGTCTCTCGTTTCCTGGGGATGATTGTTCACATAAAATGGTACATGAAGTAATAAGCATAATTATTATTGCAGTGCATGCTGCTAGCCAGTGGATGGAGTTCAGGTCTGGAGAGGTATGTCTACTTGCCTTCTATATCAGTGTTGAGCAGGCTTCTCCGGGAGTATTCTTATGCCTGCGCTATTTATCGCGCACGTAACTAGCACTAGGGCTGCAGTGCCCACGCGACCAAATTTTTCCCTGCAGCAAAGGGGATGCTTTATGTCCTGGAACCCCAAACCAGGCATGCAATTCTAGCGGTCTTCTCCAGTGTAGCTCCTCCGCCATCATAGCCATCCAACTGGCCCCATTATGAAAGTTCTAAGTAAGGCACCATGATTCACGGTTTCTTGTGAAAGACTTTCTAATGCAGGATCGATGATAAATAGACTGCAGTACTGCGTCGATGAGTTAGTCTTCCGAAAGGCCCACTATGCAGAGCAAGTCACTAGTGGAGTGAGTTCGTCATCTGAAACTCATGTGCTCATGCTAGATGCCTTATGTGAGCCCTCTTTAATCGATGTGCTTACTTCACGTTTATGCGGAGCTGGAAATCTAAGATTTACACTGTTAGCAACTAAAATTTTTACCGGCGCAATTTTCTATTCCATGAGGAATCTGCCTGCGCGATGACTGACTAATAATAGCGCTCGTAGTGACAGTTTGCCTGCGTGCCAGCGTGCACCCGCGCGATCGCACACGTCTCAGGGAGAAGCCTGGTTGAGGCCACAGCACTGTAAGCTTAATTCCTGAGTCAACTGAGCATGTCGTTCTTGCCGGGCATTTACTTTTATTTAAATTTTGAAGTTCCTGGAGGGGGGTGTTTAATAGAGGGGTTGTTTACTTAAAAATATTATTTTTATGACCTCCTGGACATTTTTCAAACAATATTTTGATTATTGCAACTGCTCATTGTAAAAAATAAATTTTAAAATATACTTTTCTTATATTAGCTAACACTTGCATATTATGCCAACGCAATTATTAAAGGTTTTTAGGATTTAAAGTCTAGGTTAGTTCCTTCCATGTGGCATGAACAGAGATGGATTCTAATATTTATCCCCTGGCGAGCGGCCTTTGAAAGAAACACTCCCACTGGGAAGGAGTGTTTAAAAGGGCGGGGGTGGGGGGGCCATTTATGAAATAGTTTTCTTGTTTAGGGGGGCCTTTATTGGAGGGGGCGCTTAAAAGAAGGAGGGTATTCATCAGACGATTTACAGTGACAGAATCCAATAAGAAATGGGCGTGGCATGCTGAAGAAGACTGATTGGATCAAGATGTATCAATGTCCCCATCGAACCTTTCTAATAGCCATCCACGGAGCAAGGCACACGACTTGTTCAGAAAGTATGCATTGCATTTTCATTGGGCAGTGTGTGGAGGGGAGGAGTGGCAACTGTTGCGGAAACAGTATGACAGCACAGAGACTGTTCATCCAGCTTTTATTACCTTTATAGAGTAATCACATGAACTGTTTTGGTATTTCACATGCCTTAAAAACGTCGGCAGGATTTTTATAGTTCAAAACAGGATCAAATGCCAAACATTGGTAATACTAATCCAGCACAGACTCACCTGATGGCTTTTCTGGCTCGACACGAGACACAAGCGGCTAAAAATGACAAAAATAAGCCAAAACTGCAAAATCATACATAAAGCAAAGCACTGCTTGAGAAAGCAAAACAGAATTTACATGCAGAAAACTAATTCAATACCTTTTCCCTTCACATGTCATGACATGTCTTGCTTGAATTTGCCAGCAGGCACAGAATACAAATGGGTGAGATTTGTTTCTGCAGTCAGGTGCAACCGTAAGGTCCAACCGTAATTCAACAAAAAAAACATTGCTCTGGTGCACTAACTGCTTGCTTGGTCATTTTTGATGGCTTTTCTTCAAAAATACTTTCCTCCCTTAAGTTTCAACATTGCAAAACATATTTTTACCATTGCATTTGATATGTGTGACCATGCATCCTTGGCCAGTAATTGCATCAACAATTCAAAATTCAAAATATTTCTCTCTGGGTGCGGATGGGAAGAACATGATTATTTTCTGAGTAAATCAGGGTGCTTTGATCACCCAAAAACCAAAGAATTCGATTTCTAAATGCACAACACGTATAGTATTTACCTCACAACAATCCAATGCTTTGCTTTTTGGGTGATCAGAATTTTGGGTGGAGTATGCTATGTGGCTGCAGTGTACTTTGTGCTTCGTGCTGTCTGGGATTTCAGAGAAATTGAATAAGCTAGTCTATGTTCTTGGTGATTTAAACGTTATCAAAGAGAGGCATCATATTTCGGAGAAGGGTATAGTTCACGAGGTGGTTTTGCCTAGCTAAGCAAAGAGGCAGCGCAATCAAAAAAAATTCACAGCTCTGGTCAAAATATATTGGCACGCATGCATATCTACCTCAGGTTTCACACCACAAGCAAAATTAAGTTTGTCCACAAGTACACAGCGACATATACGGGTGACTAGTGTGGCTGTGCTCGAGAAACATACTTTTTGTGACTTTTAAAAAATTATGTTTTGGCAGTGCTGCGGTGTCTGCAGGGTGTGGAAGTACTAGTTTTAGGGTATGGCTTGTGATTTTTCAGGCATTTTCAAGAACAGTCACTGTAGAATTCCACTAGTGTAAACTGCCAAAACCTGTATCCACACATAAGTGTGAACCCCCCCTTTAAGAAGGGGGGGATGGACCTTCCGTAGAAAGGGTGGGGATGAGCGAAAGGGGGGGATTAGGCAAAAAGTCTGGGGATGATTGCTAACGAAGAAATGGTTGCAGTGTAATGCTCCTGCTAGATTTTCTTCATTAACACAAATCACCAGATCAGTGTTATGATATAGTATAATTTATCATTTGTCTAGTTCTTGCATGAAACCCACTAATGCTAGTCCTAAATTGTGTTTCAAAAGCCTTGATTACATTGCATCCTTGGCCAGGAAATACCGTATTCTTCAGGAAAAC
>JAOBRC010874224.1:0-24783 GCA_027575255.1 Scolionema suvaense | reverse complement strand
GGGGGGGTTGGGGGGGAGTGTGGTAAAATTACTCGAGGGAAAAGCCCCTAAAACACCTCCAATAAGATTATAACTTGGTAGGAATATAGTAAAGTCCATAAACTTAATGAAACTAAATTTCAAAAATTATTGTACAAAAAAATCTCATTCATGCCCTAATTCTCCCAGTTTTCAGGGAAAAAACATGGAAACATCAATTTTCTGAAAAATCTGTCCTTATCAGATGACCAATATCTCGGGAACTGTATAACCTACAACCATGTCATTTGGTCGAAGTGTCGCTTTATACTAAAAGTCCTCAAACCGCAGCTCTGCATCTCTTACAGTTAGAATAGGGTTAAGGACGTCAAGGACGTATATTCGTTGAATTTCTACGTATCTTCTTCAAAAGTAAACCTTTTCCTGGCAGCCAGATCAAAAACTAAAGGTATTAGCTCATACGTTTACTACGAACATGACAATAAATGCCATTCATTCTGGAGAAAAAATACGAAATTTCAAACCTCACTCTTGTCGTGACTAATATTTTGGGCTACATGTCCCCCATGAAGATTTCAAACCTCCTAATCACACGGTGAGATTTGGCAGATGGCAGCATCACCTATCGCATATTTGATGATTTAAAAATACTTACTGTAGATAATTTAGCTTTACACGTTTTTTTTTGAAGAACGTAAGGCCCACATGCCAACAGAGTGGGTTTGCTTGGGTTTGACAAGCCATGCCTCTGATCTCCGTCGCGCTCCACATTACCATCTGCCTTTTAACATTTCCACTCAGTCGAGGCGAGTTGCTGAACGGCAGCAAGGAGAGGTTAGTGCCAGGCAATAAAATGATCAATAAAATGATTGAAAATGGCCAAGATTTTGATGGCAAATGTGATATCACACAGACACATGACATACAATTGCAATTTATTTCTGCTGAAATACGTGCATACAGTTTTAGGCAAAGTCAAGAAGCTTTTGATGTTTTGGACTAGCATGGTCTCTTTACCTGAATAAAGACGCTGTATAGTATAAAAGTTTCATGTAGCCTTCGTTCAAGACCCTTACTTTATGCTTCGTACAGGGTCTTTCCATCGTTGAATTCAACTGGTTTGTTCGAAATCCGTAAAGATTGAGACGGGTAGGAATTCAGTAATTTCTCTGCAGCTTCGCGTGGAGCGAAGAGCAGCATCCGACTTCAGTAATTCGAGGAGCCTCCAAATCAGCATCCGAATTTTCATACTGAATCAAATAGCTGAGTATCATTTCTCAGGAGACTTTTAGGATCCTCTGAGTGAAAATTTTTTTACACTCTTCACCAATAATTCTAGTATAAACCTTCTGGCATTAATATTTCCGTTTCATTAAGCGTTTTCACACTGGCAAATCTAGACCACCAGTTTGATAAGCTATCTCACCAGCTATCTCAGGTTTAAAACAGGTGATGATTAGATTGGCTTTTGCAGACCGAAGAACAGATTTGAAACTAGCATTTTCTCCATTTCAGAGAGCCATCTAGTCGTTGCTTGCAGTTCTACACATCGATTGAACGGCTAGTTTTGGATGACTAGATTGAGCTCAGAAACTAGGTGTCTACAATCATGGACAAAATATTTGGCCGCATTACCAGAATGCTTGTGTATTGACATCAAACTGACTACCTAACTTTCTGACTCTCCTCACGCTCTGAACAATGATGCTTTCATGGCAGTATATGCTGCTTGCCGTCGGTAAGCCAGAAAGACATCTTTACATCATTGTTTCTGGGGGAGGGAGGAAAATAATTAGAATTTGCTTGATTTCGATCCAAGTGCCAATATATTTCATCCAAGATTGTAGATTGATTTTTCCTCTTCACGGACGGCTAGATTGGTCACGTGGGCATTCTAGTGGTTCAGATCATTTAGTTATCTCTAGTGTGAAAACGCTTATTCTACATAAGATGCTGATTTTAAAGGAATATGAGCAAGACGGGCAATTTTGCGAGATACTGCTAGTGGCAAAATGTTTCACAGAAGACATTTCGCAATCGTTCATCTAATGACGAATCTTCAAACTATGTACCTTAGAAAAACCGTCACTATTTATCTCCCCCACCTATCTCGTGAACGGGAAGCCTAAAAAGTCCTGAAATATTGTATCAGCAATCGGTAGGCAATCGATGTTCCGGAAAGCTTCTGCTGGTTTCACTCAATGCTCCCGGTTTGGTTCAAATTGATCACATTAGGAGACCTATCATCAACGTGCTGCGCGAGCCAGTATACTTATGTAAAATACAATGGAGCTGTGTCAGACTGCTCCAAGAAACTTTTCATAACTTTTGAACTACCAATGAAAATACAAACGTATAGAGACATTCTATTTATGTTTGCTTCCTAAAATTCCTGCGCATGCAAAACTATTGGGATGCTGTTGTATTCATGCATCAAAAGAATTAAGAGGCCTTGACCTTGGCTGCATATTGCTAGTGCTTCTAATAAAGATATTTTATCTGACAAATGTACCTTCAAGCCTAGACTTAATGGATAGCTTCACGTGGATTTTGGTATCTCGATAAAACCAATTATTGCCATTGCTATATCATGAATCCCCGTGTGAAGGCATATCAACGAACCACCCTGGGTGCACAATTATGTCCAAGTACCCTATTCATTTACATCACTAGGTAACGCTTGCGCTACATGCCAGGCAATACAATGCACGCGTGTTTTTTCTTTGTAAGAACATTCCTTCTTGGAGTAAGGCTTCACTGTTCTTGACTTGCGTCACCATTAAGCCTAAAAATGTTCTTAACTCGTTCTTAGGTACTGCGTTTAACGGAAAATCTCCACTGAAACCAAATATCCTGATTTTTGGCACTCAATTGACAGAAAATTCGCATAGACAAGCTAAACATAATACCTTATCGGGCGAAACTTTGTCGGGCGAAAGTGACAAATTTTTGGCTCGGTGACGAAAATTTAGCCCGACGAAAAATTTCGCCGGACGAAAATTTCGCCCAATAAGGTACTTGACTGCCAAGCAGTGGGTCTCTTGCAGTGAAATCCGTAGAAAATCCTACCTATACAGGACAATTTCTTTCCAATGGAAGCCTTACTGTTCTCAGCACGTTCTTAACTGTTGGCTCTTCAAAGCCTTTTTTTCTTATACAGTATTCCAATAATGCATGATGACCCTTTGCCAATAACTTCCTACATCGGCCTATGTCTCGCACGTATTCAACACAATACCGTGTTATCAGTCTTATCCGTTATTGGTATTTGCAACTCGTGCGCAAATAAAGGCTGCAGTTGGAAGCGATCCAATGTCATCTATTAGCTGCAACCCGTAACTTAGACTGTATGTCATATGGAGAACTATGGCGAGTAATAAACACCGTTCTAGCTAAAATGTAGGACAAGATATTTCGCTTACCAGGGTCCCCTTACCCTGTTCCGTATGGGGTCACTTTGGCTTTTCGTAGTATATCCGGACCCATCTTAGCTATGACCACCGAACTTGGTATGATGATAGAGCAACATTAAATGGACAATTTGACGTCATCATAATTTATGCAGCTTCATTAATAATTCCGTGAGGTCATCATAATTAGTAGCGGGTGTCCAATTACGCTAAATTTTAAAAATTTGCATAGTTAACTATAGATTCCAATGGGCCCTAAAGGACTAAAAATAGACCCCAAGTTCCCCAAACTTCTTCATTTTCGGCTATTTTATGGAGTTAGTGTGTTGCAAATGCAGAAATCAGCGGCATGTCATGTGACAAAAGGCTGATATCTCGTGAATGGGTAAGCCAAATTGCACCAAATTTGGCCAGAATGCGTGTATACTCCCATAACTAAAAGCCTGAAAACGCAGGCCTTACACTTTTGCGGTTTTTGAGATATTTTCCGAAAATCCGAGGGGGGGGGGGGGGGGGGGGGGGCGGAATCAACTCACCCCCCATACGGAATAGGGTTAACACGATTTTAACAGTAAACTACCAACCATAAAAATTCTTATGAAGTGCTAAGGACTGAAGCATAGCACGGGAACTTTGACTTTTATACTATTATTATGTCAGACAAAATTTAGTGAAAATTTGAAGATCGCAAATATAACAGTTTCGGAGGGTTGCCTGTTTCTTGGAGGGTAATATATAAGCATTTTAGCTGAAGCAGCATTTTATCGGAGCAATTTAGCTAAAATTGAAGGCAAAGGGACACTGAATGCAAGGTACTTATCCCAAAGTAAGTACGAACCAGGAATAAATTTTGAGAAAAAAATATTTAGTCCAAGTCTCGTAAAACGATGACGTCATGAATAATTATTGAAGTCACATGCATTTTTCTGTGATAAAACAGAAGTTTACGGTGCATTCTATTACTGTGGCGCGTTTAAAGTATAGCGGAGCATCCAAACAGGTTTTAGGTAGGGAGAGGGTCAAAATAAGGTCCCCTCCCCTATCCCCACTTCAAATAAGTTAGTGCCAAGCCCAGTAAAGGCACGGTTAACCTTCTTGGTTTAAATTTGACATACTGACGTAAAAAAAATAAAACTAAAAAGAACATGAATCACCATGTAAACTACCTGACAAATAAAGAAAGACAACTGTGGTTATCCAATTCTCGATGGCGTAAGTATTTTCAATGAAATGTTCGTAGAAGCGTTGACTGTTCATGATTGGTAAGTTTAGGTTTGGGGTGTTCAGCCAACTTCGCTCTTACCAACTACCACATACTTCTTTCTTCCTTTCTGAGTGATAATATTCACCGTTTCCAAACCAGAAACCGCTCTCCAAACTACTTCCACCAAATGTAAAAAGACTCAAATTTTTACCCTCCTTACTAAGGGAAGGCATCTTCTGCAAGGCCATTATGCATATGTGGTTTTGTTTTGAATCTCCCAAAGGGGGTTGAATTTCTCTGTCAATAGCCTGTAGAAGTACGGTATATGCTCGTAAATTTATATTTTATTTACCCTGTATGTACTGGGCCTTTTGGAGGCTCAAAAACTCTGGGGTCTGAGAGACCCCCTCCCCGCCCCGTCCAGCCCCCCTTTCGTAATTTTAGGACTACTTAAGCTATGACTATGAAACCCTGGTTGCACTATGGGTAAACAGTTTGGTATATTTGTAAAAATTTTATCGAGATCAATTATGCATTCATGTTGGCATGAACAGGCTATTTTATCTGAACGCTTATGTATGCCCGAAAATTAATTATTTTTTGCGGATAGATGTATATACTCCATTTTGTAAATGTATGCACCAACTGTTAAAGCATAATGGTTAAAGAAAGAGATGAATACACACATTCGTGACGTCATCAATAAAAGACAGCAGTCATCACAAGCTTCGGCGAATAATTGCAATTTTCGAAAATTAGCCTAAAATCCTAAGGAAACTGAAAATCTGTGAAAATCAATACGAAAACTAAGAAGTGGTCCTAAATGATAGTTTCAGGCTCATATCATATATTTGTAGGGACTCAACTCGGAACAGGCATGAAAATGCCTTGCCACCTGCAAAATTCGGGTCAAATTTTAGGGAAATAGAAATCCAAACTTCAAAAAATCAACGAATGACCCTAAGAACATAATTAAATGTCCTGAAAAGCAACCAGATTTCGGAGTTTATCCAGTGGAAGACATCTGCCCCTTTACCCTTGATAAGCAAGCTGATTTTCTATTCCCTCGATTCTCACTCACGAGGAAAGAGGGGAGAGAATGGGGTTGTGAGAGGATCGTTTTTTTCACCGAAACAGCAATTGGTGACCGACATCGAGCCGGGCTGCTCCCACTAGTAAAAATAGCGCTAAGGATAAATTTGAAGATGTTGATAACTCTGCCAAATAGGACATGATAAGGTTGAGATCTCTTGCTGAATTAGCCGTTTTCTCACTGAGACGAAAAGTTCGACCAGTCGAGTGGTTCTGAGCAGGGGTGAAACAACTCGATCATGTAAATACAACACGCACAGTCGTGACGGGCAGATTGTTTTACCAATCTGCTCGACACTATCTCTGCGTCCAAACGATGCACAGTTTGAGGAAAAAATCGTCTAAAAACTAGTCGATAGATTAAGATTTTAAGATTTCACGGGGATTCAATTTTGCAGATGAGGGGCTTCCTAATTTTTCGCAGGGGTTTAATTTCGCGGATCAGGCAAGAAATGAAAAGTTTTGAAAAGGGTCAAGCCTTGCAAAAAGAAATTCTCTCAAAAAAATTTTGTTTTTCATCCGAATAATAGAACATCGAGAGCGTACCAATTTTGGAATAGAGCGAGATTTTGTTCACAATGGGAGTTGAATATGTCGATAATAACGGAGCTAGTTTTCAGGTGAAATTTGGATTGGACACTATTAACGTGAGCTTTGGGACAAAAGAAGGAAAAATAAATTGAAAATGGATTAGTTCAAATTGTGAGCGAAATCTTTTTTTCGAATTCGATGTTGTTCGATCTTCATTTTAAAAATGCCTTCAAAAGATTTCAAATGGCGAATTTCGAACAAAAGGTGAGTTCTCTAAAGCTCAAAGTAGATTTTCAATCAAAACCAACGACTTAAATTAGAGTGCTTCCCTTCGAACAAATCCTTATCCTCCTTGAAATTTGAATTAGAGAGAGTTAACTGTATTACATAGCAGGAATAGTATTAGGGCCACCGTTCAAACAAACTTACTCGGAGAAACTTTCACGAGAGAAACTGTCGCGAATTTCGCGAATTTGGGCCTATTCGCGAAAGTTTATCTAACAAAAATGTTTAGAAACGTCGGCACGCGAAAGTTTATCTCGAAAGTTTTTCCTAAAACGGAATTTCACAAAAGTTTAATCAGTCAATATTTTTTTTAAGTGGGGCCTTGCAAACTCGCAAAATGCTTTCTCTTCCCGAAAGTCTATCTCGAGAATTTTTTGAGATTACAGATTCGCGAAAGTTTATGCGAAAAATTTTGCGAACTTTCGTACTCGCCAAAGTTTCTCTCGCCAAAGTTGCTCCGAATAATGTGGTGTGTTCTTGATGGAGAAAAATTAACTTACTTCTTTCGCGTGTTGCATGCCCTCTTGGACAAAAAAACTAAACACGATAAATTTTCGCCAATTAAAGAAAAAATTTAAATTTTTCGCGGGGATTTAATTCTGCGGATGAGTCCTTTTCAAATTTCCATTGGGACTTAACTTCTCGGATGACACCCAAATCCGCGAAATTTAATACCATTAAAGTATACTGAAATCCCCCTCTTGGCAATCAGATGACAGACAGCTAGCATTAAATGTAAACCTTCATACGTGACAGTTGAACAGAGATTCTGACTTTCCTAAGTCGTTGCAAAAAGAATATTTGTTTCGGCCAAAGCTTTGTCGTTCTTAACATGTTCTTAACAATCAATTGCTGGACTAAAAATCGTGCAGTTTAATAAATTGCCTTTTTTACTTGTTTCTATCTACAGCCCACGCCCTGACCCCGCCCAACAGTTACGAAACATCCAAAATCCACCAGCAAGTAAGTTCAGTCATCTGGCAACACTGCATGAGGCTTTAAATGGTCATAGAAACAAGCAAAGAGTATCAAATTGATGGACATCATCAATATACAGATACAGAAAATTCAGACAATCTTAGTTAGACAAAAATCTTTGCCAAAACAGTTTGGGGAAGATATTTTGTCTAAGATTGTAGGGCTTCTGTATACATATGTTTAAACATGCACGCAGGTAATGCCTCTCGGTGCACATGCACATGTGTTTCAGTACAATTACCTGAGAATAACCTGGGACCAGATGCTACCATTCCTTGCATAGGGGCCTACAGCCTGATCCTGTACACGGTTAAGAGCATCAGACTTCAGGATAGAGGAGAATCTGGTTTCAGGTTACGTGAGCAGATAACACGTGCTCTACCATCGCAAAACAGGCCTGCTGCCTTACTTCTTTGCTGCAGGGGAACCAAGACTACAAGGTCCTCTTTGCGAATAGCATCATCTGGTCCTAGGTAACAGAACAATCTGCCAATTTGGAAGCTGTTTGGGACATGTTGCCTGGCTTCTTACTAGGTGAAATGGCCGTAAATAAATCCGTGACATGGTCCTACATTCCAGGTCCATGTTTCAAAGAACCGATTTGCTATTCATCTAAGCAAATCCATTACATAGAATTAGTGAGCAACAACCGTTTAACATGTGGGCTCTGCTTGGGACCTCACTCTAGGAATTCGGCATATAGTTTAGTCGTTGAATGCCTTAATCCAGAAAAAATAGTGAAAGGTTTAACTTCATGAGCAGGTCCTGTTATTACCAGAGCCAGCAGAGAAAAAATCCACATGAATTTCATTAGTAAATAGACATGTTATTTAGTCGATGTACAATCACAGTACATGCAATCCAAAAATTCCGTAAATATGGGTCTAATTTTTGTCTCACGTCCCATAAAAGAAATTAAAAAGTAGCAACAAAGGCAGAATTTCAAACTAGAAAAGCAATTTCCACTAATAAATACAATATATATACAACCCCGGGCAAAAGTAAATGAACAGATTCATTTCATAAAGTAGCAGGTATGATATTGTAAAGGATGTTGTGTTGCGGCATTATTAGTATGAGAGGTAAACATAACTCCAATCACGGACAAAATATTTGGCCACATTACCAGAATACTTGTGCATTGACATTAAACTAACTACCTCGCCTTTCTGACTCCCCTCCCCCTCTGAACAATGATGCTTTTATGGTAGTATATGCTGCATACAGTTGGCAAGCCAGAAAGATATCTTAACTTCATTGTTTCCGGGGAGGGGGGGGATAATAGTGAGACTTTGCTTGATTTCGACCAAAGTGCCAATATATTTTGTCCGAGATTGTAGGTTCTAACTTCATATTGCACTGTCGAACAATCACAGCGTTTGACTGAAAGGTGCACTAGCTTGTCATTATCCCATGCTTCCACTCATGAAGTCTTGGTTGAACAACTGAGTCGCTATTATGGCAGGGGTTGAGATGCAAGGGGTTTTGTGAATTAGTGAAAATACAAAATACAGGGACGGAATAGGATACAGAAACGGCTAAGAAAGCGGAATACACTTCTTATCATAAATTGAGAGGAATGAGGTTCTTCTTCTGGCTTGCTTTTACAACCCCTTTTTAGATGTTTGCGTCGTGATAATATCCCTTATAAGAGATGATTAGTTGCTGATAAAATTGTACAATTGACCAAGGATGTTGATCCTTGAATTTACTGACTCGGATGTGATACTTTATCTTCCCATGGGGTGAGTTTTGAGTGCCTATTGAATAGTCACATCATTTTAAATCGCTCCGCCTATGACTTGGAATATCTACCAGCCAGGAGTGATCAGGATATTAATAGCTTGTTGTGTTACGTCAGTGGATAATAGGCACTTAATGTTTCTAACTACAGCTCTTCATTATCAGGTACTAATTAGATTAGTACCTGCTCACGTGGTTGTTATTAATAATACCTTGAATCTGAGGTCTTGCAAGCAGCGGCAAACCTTCGAAATCGCTGCTGAGAAAGCCGAAGGGCGAATCTCAAAAACGTCATCTTTTTTCAATTTGATAATAATATTGGTTTTCATAGGCCTGACCATGTGGTAATGCTATTATTATAATGAATACCATCTACATACAAAATAGTATTGAAAAGATGCTGCTAGAACTCTCACCCAAGTTAGATTTTTGCAATTTCCTCAAAACTATTTACTTTGAGCTTCGCCATTTGGCATTCTGAAAAGCGAAATGGGCTTCGGTGAGCAATATAATTAAAAACGGCCCGCTGTATGGCGCGCCATTTTGGCAAAAGTAGCTACTTTTGTTGAACTAACTTCTATATTTGTTGCACCAACTTTCATTTTTACTTTTGTGTTGCACCAATTGTTTTTTGTTGCACCAAGTTTTCTTGCTGCATAAACTCTTTCGTTTATTATTTATTTATTATGCACACTCTCATTTATTATGCACATTCTCATTTAGTATGCACACTCTCATTTATTATGCACACTCCCATTTATTAAGGAAGCTCTCATTTATTATGCACACTCTCATTTATTATGCACACTCTCATTTATTAAGCACACTCTCATTTATTATGAATGCTCTCATTTATTATGAATGCTCTCCTTAGTTATGAGCATTATTCGAGGTCGCATACTTAAGTTTGAGAGGTACACGGGGACATTTCAGTACACAATGTGCTCAACCCTGCACTAAGTATAGCTTTTGCACCATGCCAGGACGCTCACTGAAAATGCTTAGCAGAAATGTTAGGATTTTGTAGTATTTATTACCGAGTTCACTATATATTTATTCCAATTTTGGTTCTTAACCCTATTCTGCCCGGGGGGGGGGGGGTAAAATTACCTCCCCACCGAAACTTTTTCTTATAGCAACGGAACGGTACAAGATGAAAGGCCGCGCTTTGGGGACTTTTGATACCATTATATAAGCAACGTTTTGGCCAAATTTGATGGTCATAGGATATGCAGTTCCCGAGATATTGGTCTTTTGTCAAGGGGTGGTTTGTCAAAAAACTGGTCAAAATCGATGTTTTTAGTGATTTTTTGCAGGAAAACGGGAGAAAACATGGAACATGCTTTTCTATTTTTGATCCAAATTTGGCCCAAAATGATGACGTCATCAAAATTTGATGACGTCATCAGACCTTTTTTGACCAAAAAGTGAAGCTTATAGTTCCTACTATGTTCTTACCAAGTTTCAGCGTAATTGGACGTGTTTTAGAGGGTTTATCCTGGGAGGGGGTAATTTTACCCCCCCGGACAGAATAAGGGGGCACACTGACCCCGGGCAGAATAGGGTTAATTGCAATGTAAATTCGACAGAATGCGGGACCTTTCAGAAAGTACGTAACGAACGCCCCCCCTCCCCCCATCCTCCACAGCCTACGTAACACCATAACACGGTTGAGCCAAGACCCCCTTGACGTTACAACACGGTCGGCCATTACAAACCCAGCCTTCCCTTTTCATAGAAAATGGTGTACTTGTCTGAAGCGATTTCTGATGACGCTATCCATCCACAAAAACACATATTTTACCTTGCAAAAGTTTCGGAGTTTGATTGACTTTTATTGACTTTGACATTTATTTATGCTGATCTGTTTTTTAAAGTCAAGTAACATTTTACGTCTTCGAGCATGAATTGCTTAGTTTTAAATCTATAACTTTAGAAAAATTGAACTTCTAGAAATGGCTCTGGTCAAATAGTTTTTTGTTATTGCCGGTCAAAGTAATAACATGAGAAGCAAAATTTTCATTCCTCTTGCTATATCCATTATCCCAGAGCCAAACAATAAAAACAATTCCTGAGACAAAATGCTAGGTTGCTATCTTTTGTTTCGTTAGATCATTTGAATTCGAAGAAAAAATTGTATGGTAGAGTTAGCAGAGTATTGTCTAGTGGCACAAGATCAAATTATGAACAATTGAGACTAAGACTAAAAATCAGGCAATACCCTAAAATTTAATTGAGAAGAAAGAGCCACAGATCAAAGTTTCTTATCAAAAGAAACTCCCTCGTCGATATTTGCGAGAAATTGAAATTGGGAAACATACAGAATGAGACCGAGACTGAGCATCAAAACAGTTGTCAATGAATATCGTTGTTTCAACTTTTGCAACCACATATTGTCTCCATTACGACACCTTATAACTTGTTGTAATTTTGAGACATTATGCACTTAGATCAATATTTGTAATTTTTCGTTTCGGGTTTCTAGCAATACTATTTTCCTACGTCTCAGGGTTTTGTCATGAAGTAATTTCCATAACTTTTTCGTTTCGTTCTGATGACTTTCTAGGTATATATTTTATTTTTTTATTCTTGTGACTTTTCGCGGGCAATTTTTTTTCACAGATTTTCATTTTCATTTTTATATTAGTTTTAACGGCTCTCTGCTTATCTTTTTATTTTCAGCTGCTGTTGTTTAATTTCAATTTTTCTGTTATTTTTTATCCATTGCTCAGGCTACCGATAGAACTTAATTTGTATGATCGCTTTAGTCACTACATTGTCACTACTGCACACTTCGTCTATTAGCGGAGGAAAGACAGGCTTTCCTTGCACTTTATTTTGTCCAGGGTTGTAGGCTGAGAAAGGATAACGGAGCAGTGCCAGACTACCCCAAGAAAATTTTCATAACTTTTGAACCACAAATGCAAACAAGCTGCTTTGGGTAATGGGGTAAGTGCAGCTTTATTTGCTTCCAGCATGAAACAAACGTGTCATATTTGTATAGAATTTTGTAGACTACACGTTTTATGTACATACAAAGTCTATGCATTAGAAATCATCAGAACTCGTTACCCAGCTCATGGATGTGTTTTGAAATGCAACGGCATTTTAAAAAGTGATATTTGGGGTGCACATGTGCAAGGACGAGATAATGGTGGAAAAAGAAAACTCTTGCAACGAATTAAAGTTCTTGCAATAAAAACAAAGGTTCATGCTACAAGAAAAGTTTGTGCAGCCAAAATGAAAGGTGATGCAACAAAAAAGGTTTGTGCAAAAGTTGGTGAAACTAAAGTTACAGATAGAGCAACAAAAGTAAAAGTTGGCGCAACAGAAATAAAAGTAAGTGCAACAAAAGCAGCTATTTTTCACCGAAACGGCGCGCCTTACGAATGTTTTATGTTGTGCCACCAAGCATATTGGCAAAGCGTAAAGTATTTCATTCATGTTAGGCTGAGTGATCAAAAACTGTTTAAGTTCATGTCCGGCAAAGACCTGCCCAGTTTTCATCTTCATTAGCTCAGATTTCCTG
Source organism: Scolionema suvaense (assembly GCA_027575255.1). NCBI lineage: Eukaryota > Metazoa > Cnidaria > Hydrozoa > Limnomedusae > Olindiidae > Scolionema > Scolionema suvaense. The sequence goes on along the minus strand of JAOBRC010874224.1, from coordinate 12,032 downwards.
CAAAGGCCGGGTTCTCTATGAATGGTATGTTGAGAAGAAACATCGCCCACCAAGCAGGAATTGATAAAGATCACTACCTCAGCAGATTTTTAAAAGATCATTTGATGAGATAAACAAGTTTCTGAGGCTGAGAGTAGCTTATAGACTTATGGGCTCCTGCAATCATTATTGGCTATACTTGGCTTCGAAAAACAGGGCAAATGGGTGCGCGGAACGGCTTCTTAGATTCAAAATGATGTCCTGGAAGGCGCTCTGCTTGGTTTATACAAGCAGAAAGTTCATATTTTGAGAGATGCGCGTACTCCCTGGTACAGAAAGCATGAATACATAAACTGGTCATGTGACCAGTTTCTGCTTCTGTTTTCGTGGACTACCTAACCTGGGAACCCAAGTAAGCGTTCTGCTCACTCATCTGCCCTGTTCACTTAACCCTTTTTAGGGGAGTGGGGAGTATGTATATTTACCTCCCCCTCCGAAAATTTTTGGTAATTTTTGAACGGCTATACATATATGTGTGTGTCTAAATCTTGGTCGCTTTTAATATTTATATCTTAGGTACATTGTGTCCAAATTTGAGCTTGTTTGCGTTAGTGGTTCAAAAGTTAGGAAATTTACTTGGGGCAGTCTGACACTGCTCCATTATCTTATCTCAGCCTACCATCCTTTAAAGACGAATTGTATTCGTCAAACCAAAACAAACCCACACTGTCAGCCTGTGTTGCTGCTTTATGAGATAATAAACTGTTTCTGCGCCTGGCCAGCGAGGCAGGCTGTAATACTTGTGTAATTAGAATTCGAGGCAAAGTAGCGTTTGTTTTGGTTCATGATTGACAGTTCCATAGAAACGTGCGAGCATGCAGCATGTGATAACAAAAGACTAGACGTCTGCCAAACTAGCCTTCAAATTCAAAGAGCTGACGAGTACAACGGGCCTTTAACCTGAAATCAGATGCTCTTCCTCTCATGGGAGCTACCCTGGGACCAGAGTTTTCATTCTTCCATACTAGAGATCAGGACAGCGTCCCCTATGCGTAGAAAGAGCCGATGGTTCCAGGGTAATGAGAGCCTGATCGGCCTATTCCCGTGTTCGGAATGAGCCTCCCTTCCCTCTACACGGTTAGGAGCCTCAAGCTCCAGTATAGAGGGATGGAGAGATCTGGTTCCAGGTTAACAATCCTGGACAAAATAAAGTGCACAAAGTGCAATCGGTCTAATGCGACCAGCTATCATTATCGTTGCGCGCTCCCCTCATCCACCCCCCCGATCTGCAATGTTATTGTTAAATTTCAACATATTGTGGTAGAGAGCAGTCAGGCATTCACTATTTTCGTAACATTGGAGATGGGGGAGGAGGTGATCCAAACTATAACATGTTTCGCAAGATATGTCTTTGTAGGTAGTATTCGTAAGTTTATGTTGATTTGTTCTGGACAATGTAGTGCCTTGGTTTTGAGCACTTTTTTTTTGTCCGCGATTGTAGTCTGCTCCCCGTCCAATATCCCAAAATAACGTTATTTTGGCAACATTACAGAACCTTCCTAGAATTTATTGATACATATTCTGACCAAATTGAAAAAAATCATGGATCCACGGGTCACGTGATTTGGGACGATTTTCAATAAAGGGTCGAAAATCCCTAAAAACTTAAAACATGATAAAATCCACATTAAACTCATGGAATGCTACAAATCCCAAGGAAAGATTTCTTATTCATAGTCGGCATTTCTCCATTTGTTGCTGAAAGTACTTCCTTAAACAACAAATGGAGAAAGGAGACTATAATAAAAAAAATCTTGACGTTTGTGTAGGTGAATTACCCGTTTGGGTACGCGAATCCGGGCGTTTTTGGGGGCGGTTTGAGACTGTGAGTGAATTTTTTAGTTCGGAGATATTCCATATGAATTTTGACTGCACAACGTTTGAGACGGGTATCGAGACTGTCGCCGGCTTCCTTGACGTCAAAAATGACGTCAAAAAATCGTCCCAGAAAAGCACCGATAAAACAAAAAATAAACATGCTAAGGCAAATGTTAAATATTGTGCAAACGTAGAATAACATTTTGCACAAGAATCGTGACGTTGCATTGCCGTCGCCGGTGCCGACGTCCAGCCGACGCCGGCTCAAAGCCAAATGTTACGTTTTTTCGATTTTTCAGTTTCCGGATTGGCCTGCAAAGTTGAGCATCGGAATTTTGAAATGGAAATCAGGTTTGGGTAGGAAAATTATTCAGTTTTATTAGAAAATTAGTTTCATCTGTTGCATTTTTCTCTTTATGATGTCACGGCATCCGACATGTGCCCTGCTAGTGGTTTTTAGGATCATTTTGGCCACATTTGACGGCTAATTTCAAGCTATTAGCCAAACCTAGTAGGTTTGTTTTTTGCTCCTTTTGAACCTGGTACTAGGTCCTAGTTTTACCGTAAGTATTATAGTTTTTGCTACAGACACGGTTAAATGTGAAAAAGGCGAAAATTACCAAAAATCGAGAAAACGCAAAATTTGGTACTTTTCGCACCATAACTTTGCAAATACCTTACAAAAACCTATGAAACTTGGTAGAGATTTATTACTCGCAAAGTCCTAAATGTAATTACAAAACATTTTAGCATAGCCATATACGGTCATCGGCTGCTAGGGGGTCGAAAATGCCATTTTTTGGCCAAAAAAGGTCTATTTTTCAGTTTTTCTTGAATGTTTTCGGGAAACTCAACTCAAAACTCCTGAAACTTACAGAATCAATAGAGATAGACGTGTTCTACCGATTACACACATTAAAAGTCCTGATTTTGACTTTAATTCTTAATATTGGCCCCCAAGAAGTGCATTTTTGTGAAAATGACGTCCACTTAGTATTTTCTAATTTTCCACAACATTTACTAGAGGTTTGCAGTAAGAAAAATTCCTAAATGAGGTTATGAAGTACTTATTTTGAGTCTCAAACTTACTCCATAAAAAACATTTAAAAATTACCCCCTTTTTCTGTACTTTTTTTTCAAATCCAAATTTCTCAAAAACGGTGCGGACGATTTTTTTTAAACTTTCAAAATTTTTTATTGACTATATGTACAACAACTTGTATATAGTGGGTCCCTGTAAATTTTTGTTTGAGGGCCGCCGCGAAGCTGCACAAATATCATTATTTGCGATTTTTTCAATTCTGGGGTCCTATTTGACGTCACGTGAGGTCACGACGACGACACTTTCGCGAAACATTTTTTTGGAAGTAAATGCTTCTAACAATGTTGCATTAGGAAATACAATCGTTTGGTGATGAATGTTCTCTGATTCTCTTCCAAACGTCGTCCCAAAGGTCACTATGCTAATAGGTTCCTATGACGTAATACAGGGTGCTATTACACTTTCGTGCCCCCTCACCTGACGGTGTTCAGTCGCTGGGCAGCACCAGTGGGGATGTAGTGAGATCATCGGTCACGCGGTCGTGTAACGAGCCGTATAAACAGTGCGAAAGTGTAACAGCGCCGTAATACAGTGTGTTACAGTGACAAGAAAGGTACTTTTCAGCATTTGCAGGCACTTTCGTACTAATGAAAGTAGTTTTTTTCTACTGTTTAATGTTTGGGCATGTGCACTTAACAAGAATCACTCATTTTCCAGCATTCAAATGCATTCCAGAACTGGTAATCATATATTAATGGTTTAGGAATGCAGGACTTGTCGAAGTAATTTCCCCAGCATTAATGAAATATGTCATATTCATGGGGAATGAACGGCATGTTTTATATCTTGTTGTGCCCTGGCTTTGAAAACAAGTTTTTCTCCTTAGAAATTGGTTTTCTATTGAACTGTTCACGTTTTCCTTCTGTTTTATAGCCTTTCAAATGTGCATTATTTGTAAAAGCAGTTTTTACACAATTTGCGATACTTTGATGGACATTAGCTATTGATTGCCTTTCTTCAACACGCCTATATCTCTTTTCGTGATAATATGGTGTAATGTCTATGCAGAACAAATATTATTTGTCTCCTGCACGTCTATTGTCAGGATTTGTGTACCATTGAAAATGCTACTTCCGTTGAAATTTGTAGTTTTCATGATTTTAATTTGATTTTCTATTGTGCTTCAATGAACCTTGCACACTGACTTGCGTTCAATTAATTGTCTTGATCTCGCTTTCAGATCCAGTTTACTTAATTCCACGCAGAGATCGTGCCATATGACAGAATCATATGGAATTTTGGGAATTGAACTGCTCCAAAAACGCTACTTTCAGGAACTTTTTAAGTTTTCCTAAATTTTTGGTGACTTTCTACCTTTGAAACATTGTCATTCCTGATCTTGATGGATCCCACCTTCCTGCTCCTTATTATACAGTTTGATATACGAATAAAGCTGCTTTTGCGTGTCCAATATTAGATTGCATTCAGTTTTTCGCCTCGCTCTGCATGCCTTCATTTCAGCAATTTTGACCATTTTATTGAAATTTTGAAAGATTTTGGCCTCCAATAATAATTTTCCCCTTAAATTTCGAATACCTTTAGCTCAATTCTCCTAGGAAGAACAGCTTTTCCGGTAAGCATAACATTTTTTAGCTCCAGAAATAATCACCTCGCACATGCTCCCGCCTTCGCCCTCAAACGGAGAAAAGTCGACTATGAATAAAAAAACCTTTCCTTGGGATTTATTTCGACGCTTTGGCGCTGGCCTCTGGCGAAAGCAGTGAGCACAAATTTGAGTGAAGTCCATTCAAGTTTTGGGGTTCTACCGGCAAAAACGTGATTTTGGGGAAAAGTCGGGCAAAGCATTGGCTATTTTACGTATTGTATTTAGTGCTGTGATATCTAAGGAAGCCTGGAGCGAGAAAAAATTTCAACCATATTTTTAAAGCCATACAGTGCTAAAACAAGGATGTGGCCAAACTTGATCACGTGAACTGGACTTAAACAATAGGGATAGTTCCGATTGATCTGGTCGGTGATTCACTAGGACCATGACCGGAGACTATCAGCCAGTAAGCACTTGTATCCAGATTTTGCAGTTTCAAAATCCCCACGGAAATATTCCAAGCCCTTACTTTCGAGTGCAAGTCGACCAAGCCTGTCAGATGCAATGTGACGACTGACGGGGAAGCGAAGAAATTAGGGCTGGGCACCTACAGTCATGGACAAAGTATTTGGAACAAGCCTGATTTAGAGCAAATCTGGATATTTGCCACTTCCCCACATTTCAATGCTGATTAGAAATGTGTACAGGTGTCTTTAAAAGCTTATACATACCAAAATGCTAACGAATTCTTATCGGAAATGTATTCTCCGACGAACTGGAGGACAGGAAATGCCAAATTTTTACACTTGCGACCTCAACGGTGGCTATGCACAGCACACAAAAGCATGTGACTTTATGGGATTTTCCCTGAATAAGAGCCATGTCCTCAATTTCAGGGTGGCACATGACGAAATGCCATACCCAGTACTCCCTCCCCCCCCACCCCCCTAGGCGGTCAAGTCAAGATCTGGAAGAATGGTGGGAGTTTAGGCCATTTAAGAGTTCGGGGCATTTTAGTGTGTCGTATCCTCCCTAAGCGGCCTCACATCCACGCATGTCATGCAAGTTAAGTTAAGTTACCCCCCCCCCATCCTCCGGGGATTTGGCGAGAAACGTTTCTACGGTTGAAATGCGATATGCCAGCCATAAATGTCAAGCGACTGCCTATTCTTTCCTTACATCTTCTTAGCTGTTTTGGAAGGTGAAATAAGAAAATTGATCCATGCAAAGGCAAATGAGAAGAGCCATTTTTCCTTCCTTCACTGGTATTGTTGGGGTATGTCCGTGAAGTTTGCATATTATTCCCTCCTGAACCCCTTTTAGTTCCTATACTGCAGCCAACTATCCCACCGACCTGCGATTTGCCAACCCCTCACCTCCGTCCACCGACCTTTACAAAAATCCCAATTGTACTCCCTGTAGATTGGCTCCCAGTACGTAATCAAATGCCTTAATATAGCACAATGCTTGTGCGCAGTGCTTGTTCGCAGGATATTGATAATTGTCAGGATAATCTCCAGCTGGACGGAATTTACTATGTCATTGCAGTCTGGGAAAATCGATCAATGAGTCCTTATTCACTCTCCCGACAGTTGAAGATAGCATGCAGTTTCGCGATGAATGTTTACCTCAGACTGGCTGGGATATTCTTTTAAGTCGTTGTAGATGACTGGCATTCCTACCCTCTGACATTCAAACCATAAACTTGATTTTTGCTGACACATGATTGGCCCAGTATTGCTTAGTATTCATGTTTTCGGTCTACCATATAGGCATTTGCAACACACAAGTATCAAGGAAACGTTGCATAAATGCTCACATTCAAGGACGTAATTTCTGTTCCAATATTGGGGGCTACCCAGGTCCTGAGGCAATACAGTAGGGAAAAATCCAGTAAAATTCACCACAATTCTGGACAAAATGTTTGTTGATTGTCGCTTCATATTGATGTCCCTCAGTATTGTCACGAAATTTTTATGAGTGAAGTGTTGTGAACAGTACTGCGTGCAATTGATATGAACATAATATAGCTATAATAAAGCTTTAATAATAAAGCTGAGCTATTGATGCCAGGAGTTCTGACCTACCCCACTCCACAAACCCCCTCCCTGTGCCCCCATATCAGGGGTGTGCTATGATAGTGTTAAAAATACATAACACCTTGCGACAGTCCTGTTACAGGCAGTATTGCGAGGTCCATAGCACAACAGTGAGAGGGGGGCGGGGGACATGTGATCGCATTAACGGTCAATATTTATGTCCATGATTGCAGTTCAGAGCGCATCGACTGACTAAGATGTTTTCACTGCATATCTGAATTATTTTTCTGCTGAGCAGCAGCGTGAAGAGGCATAAATGTTTAAACTTAACTGCGAAATCTTACTGATTGAAAAATATTGGGGGGGGGGGGGAAGTCTGGAGCTCCCTCTGCCCTCCCCCCATGAATTACGTACTTGATATTGTAAGATAGAACCTGGGAAGAAGAAGAATACACTAGTTGACCTGCACATGCAGGTTTGTGGATTTCTTCTCGTGTTTGGATGTATCTATAGTTTGTCAAACAAGTGCTTGATCAGCTAGGAATTTTTTAGAGTCATCGCTTTTACTCTGAAACGTTCTTATACTGGGACCTCAGTAATTGATTATTTACGTCCAAAGTATTAATTTATCCTGGAGATTTTTCTGTGGAGTCGTAATTACCTCTGATACCTTGCCTGAGATAACAAAAATACATCGTCAAAAGATGATGGGAAATCAGCTATATCAGCATTCCTAACATACGCACCGACTGTCGTCTATCTGTGAAAGCAGGAATGGGGAATACAGGAAAGGAACGAGGGAATAAAGGAATGTTTTTTGTTATATTATACCATGACGGTAATATCAAAACAACGCAAGCTGCATGGGACGTGCATGGGACGTCTCGGCGACTTTTGATGCACACTGGGTGAAGAGCTCCTATAGCGGAGCTAAAACGTTTCTTGTTGAATATGATATTGAGAATACTCAAACTCAGACGCCTTATTTTTCTTCTTCTTCTATACATTTACGCGGTGTACTCGAACAAACAAACTTCTTTCTTCATAGATATATACACGTCGTCGATCCCTGCCGTGAAAGAAGTTTAAGAGAGAGAGCGAAATAGGGAATGCAGCAAATGAGACAATGAAACTAATGTTTCTCTCCTCGCGAAACGAACTGGTAAACAATTTTTCAGAGTTAATACATTTTGGAGATTCAGATTCTTCAGTTTCAATACATTTTGCATAGCTGATGTAAACGGAGGAATACAGGAATGGAGGGAATGTTAATTGCAAAAACGGGAGTGGTCGAATAGTCGTGTTGTGGATGAAGTAGGAATTTTGGATGAAGTAGGGTCTTCCCTACTTCATCCGGATGAAGTAGGGTGCGGGGTACCAGTTTTGGATGAAGTAGGAACCGACGGATTCATCAAATATTCATTGCTATCTCATAGATCTTACTTTTATTGCTAATCGTCTGGGAATATCTTACACATTTGGCACTGGGATGTTGGAACAAGCCGAAACTATGATGAGGTATAATTTCGTAAAGAGGATGTGGGGATGGATCTTCATGTGCACACTTAGCGCAAAAGATGATATCAGGGTAAATGTGAGGTGTGTATATCGGTGCGTCTAAACGTGTGCAGCTAGTAAGCAAACCTCTTTCGCTAAAAACATGAATAGAGGCCATTAGGTAATCATTTTCACAAAATTGAAGCTTAAATTTGTTGTTGCTCCCAACCCAATAATCGGAGGCAAGCTGCCAAAAATTTATCACCTAGGAACAATGTTGAACTTAGTTTGCTAGTTGGAGACCGTTCTGCTTTCGCCAACAGAAGCGATCATTATTGGAAATTTTAGGCAGACGCAAGACTTGCCTTTCATTGCGTGTCAGGCAATTTTCTTGCCGAGAACTGGTTCCCTGGTGAGTACTTTTACCACCAAAAATCGTAAAGTAAGTGTCCCCTCTAAACGTCTAACTTCCTGTCACGTCCCAGAAAAGGGCATTTTCCGGAGTCCATTTCTGCTGTTTTATTAATTTTGAAAATAAAAAAAAGCACTTTCAAGGTAGTAGAAGGACTACCCAACAGATATCCCTTTTGGCAAACAGTCACATTCTTCGAAAAATTAAACACACCCGGGGTTCATGAGAGGACTTGCAGTATGCGCCTGTTTGAGCAAGGATCAAATAATTTGGGTTAATTTTGGCATGCAATTATTTTCTTTAATAGTCTCTTGCAAAACGATAGGGGATATTTTGATAATTAGAAAGCAAGGTGCTCAACTTCAAAAAAGTGATTCTTGCACTTGCTAAACCTTTTGAGGTATGTTTTAGCCACTGTTTTTAGTGTACCGGTGTATAGCAAAGTCTTTCTAACTCGACAGTCCAGAGTAAAACCAAAATTGCATGATTTTTCTCCTTTATATGGAATCGAAATAGAATCTTTTCTTGCACCAAATAACATCTCTATTTTGATTAAAAAATGTTAAAAGCATGTATTATTAGCAAAACTACTTTATTCTGTTGAAAGAAAATAAAAAAGAAGGAACTTCTTTTTTATTAATATCATTGGAATATGTGGCTGTGTTCCAGCTATAGAAGGAAATACACAATGTGGCAAGAAAATTGTTCGGGTAATAGAGTTTTGTACAAGAGTTGGTCAGGAAATTTTAACCGTACCAGTGAAATAGTTCGAATAGAAAGTTCACCTTATTTAAATTCCACGTTAGGAATTTTTGTATCGGGCTTTTCTGGCTGGTGTACCACCGGCATCGATTCAGCCCCTGCAAGCACCATTCTAAGGTCTGCTGGCTGTAGAACTTCAGTCCTATTAAGCACTCGTTTTTTTGTAACAAGAAGTGGTGACTTTCAGCTGAGGCTCTTCCACTTTTCAGCATCATCCGTTCTGAGCTTGCCCTCATGTTATTGCAGGGCAGCACTGACTTGTGTGGCATTTTCAACATATAATGACTTTCTTTACAAACAAATGATCTATCAAAACAAATAGTTGTGGTTTTCATTTGTCATAAACGTTAGTGTAACTACAAAATGTGAACATGATATTGATCAAATAGAGTCGTTTTTCTTAGGTTTGCAGGTTGAATTTGTTCTCAATTTGTTCTTTATTTTATTCAGATATGTGGCCCATGTTCTAGTAAAATTGTTCGTACAAAAAAACAGAGTGTATACGAGCACAATGAATGAAGAGAGCAGGTCATATATTAGCAACTTTTAGTATGGATATGATAAATTTAAGCCAGCTACGAAACTATTTTCAACATTGCCGAAGAAACTTCACGAAGAGAAGTTTTGCCATATTTTGTTTATGAACCCATATTTGCAGCAATAAGAGCTGCCTTTAATTTAATTTTATTACTTTTAAACACTTGAAGAAAGATTATAACCATTTCGGAAGATATCGTTGTTTGCTCACTCACGAAGGTTTTTTCACGCGATCTTGTTCAATTTGTGAAATTGTTTTCCGCTAATGTTGTTCTAATAACCGCGGAACACGAAAGTTTATTCCATACATATCGCGTTTTTTTTGAAACGCGAAAATTTCTACCCTTAAAGTAATTAAAAATACGCGCTTCTAAAATTTGCGGATCTGTGCATCACCAAAATAATTCTACAGCTGTCCAATACACACGCATCAATCAAAGTGCTCCGCAAGGAGTTTCCATAGTCATACCAATTCCATAGTCAAACTCAATTAAAAACATGATCCCGTATGAAATTCCTGAATACAAGTCTGACATTGATTTTCAGGGAGGGAAATGTATTTTTATTTGGGGAGACACACCGATTTTGACCTACAGCTAATTCTACTCGAAAGGAATAGGAGAATATAGCACAGATATCTTTGGGAATGGTTTCGGCATAGACGTCCATGATTTCAAAATTAGAAAAAGTAAAATGTTAAATATAAAACATAGACAATTCACGCTTCATCAAGTCCTGGTTTAACCATAAGTCAAGAAATTTTGACATGAGATAGTATAGGTATAGGACCTAACAAAAACATCAAAAGTCTTAGGCTGACCATGGATGCTATGTGGCAGAGATGAAGCAGAGGTAAGCCCAGGAAATACTGGAAAGTTATCTTCCTCCACTGTTCTGATTCATGCGGTTGTAACTTGTACAAGAGTGGGGCGAGAAAGTGTCATCTCCATTATCACGAAAGACATCGTATGATCGTTGAGAAAACTACATATTCACAAAAGCAAAACAAAGGAACAGACCAAGCTGAGGACAAAAGCAAACAAAAAAATGAATAAAATCAATGACAAAACACTTAAAAGACATTGATGCCAGATTGTACAAGAGTTCAAGTTCCCTGAGTAAACAAGAGGTTCATTACAATAACCATAACAAAATACACATGGCTATTGACAAACATACCAGAGCATGAAATCCCTCCCCTAGAAGAACCTGGAGACTACTATATGGCTTCCAACCAAAAAGAGCAAACACAAATCTCCCTACGCGAGAGTCAATGCCCGTAAACCGCTAAACGAGACTTTCAAAATACGTGATGCATAGCTCGCAGCGTCACAATACGTTCACAAGATACACACCTCTAACGTTTTTCGTAAAAATAACCGATGTTGAATACATATTTGTCACTTTCAAGACCAGCCAAAGTTTGAATAAAGATAACAAGAAGCATGACTTTTGCTATACTTTACCACTAGCCTATTATTTCTACTTTGGTCGCAAAGGGAACAATATAATAAAGAAGTCCTCGGGACGGCTTTAGAGGACAAAAATATTCTTACAGATAAAGAGTCCAAGCAGATGACAAACTACAATATAAATAACACAATACAAACCGCAAAAATTAAAATTCCTTTGGGACTTTACAATAAAGTACTTCAGGATCATATCAAGGTGGGATACAAGCGGAAACGCCGATTCCAAATTTAACGACCGTATAGAAGAAAAAGTACTTTCTTCTACTTTCTACACGCTTTTTTTACAAGCAGCGCTTTATAAGCAACACGAGGCTGAAATCTTTCAAAAAAAATTAGCAACAGCTGAGCAACAGCTCAGCCTGGACAAGGCCCAAAGTTAAAATGTAGGAAGACAAAAAAGTCCCTAATAATGAGAAAGAAGAACATGTTGTTAACATCTATTACTTCCTTTTTCATTCCAGTATGCTAGGAACTTTTAACCAACAAACACTTGCAGAATTACTTCAAGCGAAGTCCGAAACGTGAGCAGAGAAAAAAAAACGCCTCTATTGTTTAAAGTTTGACAAATCCTCTCTGTGGTCAACAAACAACAGCTAAGCAACAATCGAGCCTGGGCAAGAAGAAAACTTAAAGGGATCCTCCGACAAAATATCAACATAAATTTATTTTTAAAAATGGAAAAAATACAGATGGAGGCTGTTTTTACTTTTGTCTACAAGTTGCTCGTCTGCTAAGTCCACCCAAACATCAAATGAAATTTTGAGAGGCAAAACGCAAGCTCGACAGCAATGGCGGGCGGCATTACTTA
>JAOBRC010873113.1:0-16796 GCA_027575255.1 Scolionema suvaense | reverse complement strand
TCGCATGTCACGTAACAAAAGGCCGATATCTTGGGAACAGGTGAACCAAATTGCACCAAATTTGGCCAGGATATGCGTAAACTCCTATAACTAAAAGCCTAAAAAAATGCAAGTTGTAGGCTTTTGCCGTTTTTGAGATATTTTCCGAAAACACGAGGGGGGCGGAATCAACCCCCCCATACGGAATAGGGTTAAGTAGTCATGGATGACAGACCTGTTGGAAGAACCAATCGATGATTGGATCGATAGATATCTGCAACATTCCATGAGCAGTGAACATCTTCTGCCTTTTTAACTTGTGAATCATCATTGGGCGGGTGCTTCCACCTTCCATAAGAAAGCGAATTTCACTTATGTAAAATCCATAATTAATCGACAATCAAAATGTTGTGATCTGACTTACACGTTTGAATTTTGCAGATCAGCCATGTGCTCTCCCATAGAAACCAGTATAAAAAAATTTCCATGAAATGTTTGAAAATACCTTCAGCTAGTCTCGAATAACCTTTGAAAGACAGAAACGTGTTCTTACACAGATAGCTCAAGTTAATATTATAGTAGGTTATTAGTCCATCAAAACCATAAATGAGAGTTTCCTTAAAGCAATAAAATAGTCTAAAATCATTCTTGGCATGATACAAGAGCCTTCAAAATCATGACTGAACCTTTATTTCATTAAAAAAGCTGTTTTAGTTCAAGAGATATCTGTTTTCAAAGTCGGCGAGAATTTTAAATTTCTACCATTTTCGTTCTAAACGCGAATTACGCATGGCACATGGTTGGACCAAGTGCCATTATCCCATTTTAATTGCCGAATTGCTCTTCATTGCAATCATTAGTAAATAGCCATTTCGTTTTATCCGAAATTGAGGTGCGATATGTTGCTTTTAAGGTTTACATAAAATCTTGAAATGTTGAGTTACTAAAGAAAGTCATTAACCTTAGAAACAGCCTTAGATGATGTAATTGATGAGATGAATTGAGAAGTACAGGGACAGAGATAAATTTCAACCTTTGAAGCAATATTGAAGAAGAAGCTTTTAACTCAGATAGAAACCAGTGTTCATGCTTTGCAAGATCTATCAGCAGGTAGATGCTTTACTCTTAGTTTTTATACGTTTGAAGTACCATCATTGTGTTTTCACCTGATGATTGGACCCACCATGCGTTTCTTGAAATTTGGCCATGGGGATCTTCTGTATGTTGGCCTACCCTGACCATTATTCTGCTAATCTCATTTATAAGAAAAGTGACAAAGATGTCTTCAGGTATGAAATGAGGGAGTTAAGGTAATTTTCTATGATATATAAGCTAGACAAGTACAATGGTAATAATGAATGCCATTCTTCAATGCTTTCATAGTCTTCATTATTTCTGGCCGTCCCTGTACTCCGAAGAGGAAGTCATCTCTCCATTTGCGACATCACTTGCCAGACTGATGTCTATAACCTCTAGTTAGGCTCCTATTGACCTGTCACCATTCCTAAAGCACCTATGAACACTATACGTAAAAGTGTGGCTATCACACGTTCGACTTCATTTCACAACAAGACGTTCCAGAAGTTCTATCCTACATCTTCAATGAACTTGCAACTGCATCCATTATGGCTCTTGAAACTATCAAAATCTGCGTACAGGCAAGCACATCTTGCCTCTCGTGTCTCTCGGAACAGAGGAATGAGCATCTTGTGTTTATTCTGCAGTTGCCTATGAGCCAAAGTGTCCATTGTTCTATTAATCTCTACCTTGCTGCAGATTCTTTGCAGTTGAACACTGTCTGTTGTAATGGGACCCAGGTGCTCACCAGCAACGAGATCTCATAATACAACTAAATCATTTCATGACTGATAGCGATGGTGCCTGTCTGCAGGATGTTTGGAAAATTGACCTACCTGTCCTTTGGACAGACTCGATCTGCCCATCGCTGTCGACCGTGATGTCTCCTGTACAAAGTCATTTTGTCTACATTGTGCACTCTGAAACCTTGCAAAAGGGCCACTGCCTGGCGTATTTTAAGGACTGTGACAAATCTTGGCTCTTATGTAATGACAAGGCTGTCATTCGCATAGAGGGGGAACTGAAAGATTCTGGCATGAGCTAAGTTCTCTTTCACGAGTCTTCTTGAGAGTGCTTTGTGTCGCCTTGTCTGCTCTATTGATGAGAAGTTTGAGAACTGATGCATTCCTGTGCAACAGTACTGGTGGTACTAGGCCAATATTGCTTGAACTGCCCACACATGCCATAGCACTGCTCAGAAGATATGCCAATAAGGATCAAAATCCTTGTGTGGGTTTTGCACTGATGATGTTTTGTCTGCGCGGGCACCACAGTCCTTGGACTCCCACTGACCTTCAAAAAGTTGAAAAATACAAAAATTCCTTCAAAAAGTGGAAATAACTAAAATTACATTCCTGAAAAGTGCAGACTTGCCTCATAGGTTATTCTGTGAGGGAGTCTATCCTCAGATGGTGAACATTCTGCTTTCCAAGTTAAGTTTATCATTGTAGTCACATTCGCATCTCGCTACCTGGTGCCGTCATTTCCTTTATGTTGATTCTTGTTAAGATTTAAAAAATTTTTATTGCGGGCCTCAATTGCCTGCATGTTCACCATGATTAGCCTTGGCGTGTGTATTTTTGTGCCCAAACATTTCCTTACTTTTCGGTAAAATCTAAAAATTTTTTATGAAGAATTTTCCGTCTGCATGTTATCAGTGGTAATGTTTTTGTTATGTCTGCTATATTTTTTCATCATGAATCAAATTACCACAACAGTGCAGCGTAATTACCCGCATTGGCTATATGCATAAAGATATGTGCAAACTCTTTCAAGTAAAAAAACTTTGTAAATATACTTTGCGGAATTTTGTCTTCCCAGAGATTTACCTCCTTAAATTTCGTAAGTGTTCATGTTTTGGCTAATAGAGCTATGGGTGGCGCTGGGCGATATGACCTAGCAGTTGCCCTCAACTGCCTCCACTCATGAAGTTGTTGAATTTTATTTTCCATCTCATTTCCAACACATAGATGGTGGGGATCTCATGCTCTAAAGTGCCTGAACATAATCTACGTACTGGACTTCACTTGATTTTTCTGGAACCATACTATGGTTCTTGCTGTCCTTTCTATCGGCAGGAGCTGTCCTAATGGTATGCAAAAGCATCTTCTATGTTAGAAGTCTCAGGAGATTGCTCCTCAGCCAGTTGCACAACTTCTGGGTATTATTGATGGTCTACTAAACTTGAATTCAACGAAAATAATAAATTCCTTACTGTTGATGACCGAAATGCTTTAAGGACTACCCCTCCAGTTTCCAATAGGAATCTGGATTTAGGCTGAGGTTCTAGAACAATTCACTAACTCGGCAACACCACCAAGCCCTTGGTGCAAATAGTAGCAGCACAGAAGGCAGTACAATGCAACTATCTGAATGTCAAGTTGTTCTTGCAGATATTTTAGCCAGGGACCATGTTGGAAAGCTTATTAAGGAGCTGAACGGCAAATTGGAAAAAATCCACAGTATTCGTTCTCACCAGTATGCGGACTCGAAGTATCTCGAGAATCTGGTTTCAAAAATTCCCATTACTTTGCCGAGCATGATTCATGATACTCAGTGTATTGTACTTTATTATCTGTGAAATGCCGTTCTGTACTTTTCTGATCACCTTCTTGAAATCTGCTATGCGTTGCTTCTATTGAGTACACCAGCCATGTGAATGAAGAACAGGCAGCAGACTCAGTGAATTTCATGAGATTTTGATTGCGAGTCTTGATTGAAAATATATGATAGAGTGCCAGTTATCTTTTGTTGAGCTGCTCAGAGGATTCCGTGCACAAACGTGAAGTACCAAAACTGCTTTCCGAGAAGGAATTCTTCACATGAACCTTTTAGTCTATAATTTTCGGCTGATTGCTAGTCACTGCCATCATCCGGAACTAAAAAGTAGTAGACATAAAAGAAAAAAAGACTATAATGCTTATGAACGTAGATTCTGGCAAGTATGTTGCTACAACCTTTTGGAAACCCATGCTGCATTTGTTTTGAGCACAACCCACAAGCCATCTAGTATGGCAACAGAATGAAGTCAAGTTGAGGAAAAAATACCGCTATGGTGACGTTGAATCTAATTATGCTAGACACCAAACGTTTTATTTTCAAAAGTTTTCTTTCCAATGATCTTTGTGTGTATTTCGTTGTTGCTGATGATTGCAGTGACTAGTAATCCACAGAAAATTACAGATAATTAGAGGTTCATGTTAAGTTTTTCTCTGTAGAAAGAAATTTATGAATTTAATTTCATTACTCACTCACATACGATACATAGCTTCGAAAAAGAGAACAGACATATCACTATTTGATTGTGTCAAGAAGACGATCCTGAACTATAGAGTTACTGAAATATTTCTGAATTCTGGCCGTTCACGATCAGTGCATATACTAGACTACCAATGTGATCAAAAAGAGAAATGCCAAGTTGTGACTATGAGCGATGAGTACATTCTGTACCGTGATCCTGATGAGGTATTTTTGTTTTACTTGCAAGTTCTAAAACGACAGCGATGGACATGATAGAATTGTACAAGCATCAATGGTTGTTTTATTACTGTTTAATAAGCTGATTAATTGTATTTGGTTTAGTTAAGTTAGAGGTCACCATGAGTTAATTCTATTCTTCACGGCCTATTTTATGTACGTTCTTTTCACGAGGAGGGGTAAAAACTACCCTCCAGGTTAAAATCTAAACGAGAGCAGCCACGGAGCTGAAACTTGAACTGAATAAAGGCCTGGGTATATAGTTTCTAAAAATGGAAGATATTTTCCCCTAGTCAGCAAATTTTTTGATGACGTCAGCATTTTTTCTCCAAAAATCGACAAAAATCGGGAAAAATCAGACCAAATTTTTGCCAGCAATAAAATCGAAACCAAAATAGAATAGGTCCTGTACTATACCTTGTTAGAATCATTGTTTATAGGGCTTTCAAGGAAACATTGAATAGTTCGTTTCTCGTAACAAAGTAAAATACAAAGTACCTATTTTCCTATGGTAATTTATCATGGGAATTTCTGTCGCTCAGCTCTAGTCACATGCGAGAAAAGTGCGATAATTTTTTAACGGTCCATGGTACGTAGCTGAGACTTGGCCAAAAGATGTAAATATAAATTTCAATCGCTGAAAAAAATTATCAGGCCTTCGGCGTAGCCGTTTTTTAAGCTATTCAGCATTTTCTCTGGGGGGGGGGGGGGGGGGGGTAAAATCTACCCCCCACCGTGAAGAATAGGATTAACACCTTTTGACCATGAACAAACGATTTGACCATGCCTGATTGTAAAAGACGGTTGTTATCTTACAAAGGTGGTAAAGTATCTCCCAATCAAAAGAATTTTTTGTTATTTTTTTACTGTTCCTGTTGGATCAGTATGTCTGTCCATCACCGAACTTAAATACACTGTCACTGCACGTTTCCTCAATGTCTTGTTTTTCTAATGAAGTAAGGTCTTGAATATATTCACTTAGCCACATATTGTCTTACTGCATCCACTATCAAGAATGTAGTTCTTTATTTCTTTATTAAACAGCGATATATATCACTCTTGTATATCTTTCAAAAACAACGTACCTTCGGCATCTTGGCATCGGCCTTTATCTGGACAATCTTTCTCCCAGTGAAATACAGACTCACATGCATTACACTTTGAAACTTTTCCTGTCCTATCAATCGGATTTTTGCCCCCATGACCTCTACCACTGTTCTGACTTCCACGAGCTCCTTATGTTAGGTATCCTCTTCTGAATCCTCTTCTATTGGTATTTCTGTATCCTCTGTAAGATTGTCTCTCATAGGCCCTGTTCTGACCAGATAGGAAAACACTATTGGCATGAAAGTCACTAGCTTAGAAAGCAATCTCTCTCTTAACCGCTACTCCACTACATTTCTGTGGTTCAACTTCTGCACAGTCAAATATTGCTTTAAGGTTGCTTTTTCACATTGTCATATGCCAGACTTGTTATAGTTGCACGTGCTAATTGATGTTTTTCTTCAGAAATATTGGCATTTATGAGAAGCTTACAGGCCAATACTGCATCTGGCATGTTCATCTTGTACTTCTCCAATTTTCATGTCAATCTTTCAAACTCATTAAGATACTCAGTTATGTCCATGTTATCTTTTCTTTGAAACTTCTCGAACTGTTGATATGGTAGGAAGGTTGTCTGTTCACTCTCTTTTGCATATGAACTTTTCAATTTTTCTGTGAAGATTTGAACACCCGTTTTACTGCACAACTCTCTCACCTCTATAGTGTACATGCCCTTCTGGCTTTCCCTTCTAATGACATATTATAATCCAGGGCCTTGTTTTTCTTCAGGAAGGTCAGTTATGCATTGCCAAGTTTCTCCCTCCCTAGCCCAGGAATAGAAATCTTCTGACACTGACAAGACTGGTGGTGCAAAATATCTCTCAGTATTATTCTTACTCATGATTTAATCTCTCTGTTTCTGTAGGGCTTTGACGCTCTGCTACCATGAAATGAAACTAACCTTAGTTTCTTGTAGATATGTCTTGCCACCCAGAGATATCTTTGTCTTCTGTGACTGCGTAGGATACACTCGACTTCCTCGTGTTGTCCACAGATATGCAGATATTAATCAAACCACCATCTTGTCAGCAACCTGAAGGTAAATACGATCATAACACTCTGTATAACATAAAACAGGATGTCCAATCACTTATGTGCAGAAATTTTTGAGATTTCATCTTGAGAATACAGATCATTTTTACACTCCTTTTGCATGCATTTTTCCATATATATTACATTTATAGGAACAAAGTCATCTATTCAGGCATAGTGTGCAGATAAGGGGGTCTTATCCCCCCTTAATAAATCATCCCTCCTTTTTGCCATTCCCCCTTCTAAAAGTTTTCCTATCTCTCCCCCCTTTTCGCGGCATTTTCCGGCTTGATGAAAGGTTCGAATTTTCCATTGTGTGCAAACGATTCTGTTTCGAGAGAGACTGACCTGCCATAAAGTGATCTTAGAACTATGTTTACATTCACAGATGAACGTGTGTTTGTATTCCTCCCTTTATACCACACCCCCCTCTTTTTGCCATCCCTCTGCTTTTACAAAAAATTTCATATCCCCCTTTTGGAAATTATTTAAAAACTCCATCCCCCCCCCCCCCCTTAAGAAAGGAGGGGTTTGGCACCATGTCAGGCAGTGTGTCTCTCTTAAATTTGTTTATGGAGCTAGTGTCCTTCTTTTAGCTCGCACTGTGAATGCATCGCTTACCTTGTTGAATGTGCCTGTGCAAGAATTGGAGCATACTTCACAATATGACTTCATTAATGAACAGATCAAAAGTAATGTAAGTTGTTTGTTTGTAAGTGTAAGTGCTATAAAGTTGCTATATTTGTGTTGTATGGTTTCACACTGTGTACATGCATTTGCTCTCTTATCTTTAGTAGTGTTGCACATTCACCTCTCAGCACACTCTGTAACACTCACAACATTGTGTTCTGTGCTGGCCATTTGCATGATGTGGAGGGACATCAATATGAGCCCACTTATCGTAGTTCAGCTGCTGCTGCTACGAGAGCTGCCGTAAGGCATTGCGGTGTGAATTTGAATTTCGGGGGCAGGGATGGGGGCTGGTCACATGCTTTGTTGGATTGAATATTATATTTGTGCCTTGAAGAGATATATTGAGGGTCTTTGCATGGTGGTAGATGTATTTAGGAATCCCGAAGTCTAGTAAGTTCAAAATCCATCAATGAGGCAATTACTAGTCTGGTTATAACTTTCCTTAGAGCTTAAGCTTTGATTTGATTATCAGTAATCCGGAGTAATCACTTTAGGCTCCTAGATGTCTCTGGTTATGCAAATTTCTAGTTTTGGTTTGAAAGCTGGGGTACTCCATAGGGCTACCCCAATGGGGTAGTACTTTGAGGTATCTAAATAATTTGCGGACCAAGGTGTTTCTTTTGAATTAGAAACTTAGGTCAGGTGCAGGTACAAAACAGAGTAAAAGATTCTTTGCTATCACAGCAGCATGCCAAAACATATTTGCAGTGATGACATGCAACCCTGTCAGAGGTCAACTACCTCAACTATTCATATAGTTTGAATGGGCTTTTGAAGAAAGGTTCAACCAGATTCCAGCGGCATTGATATGTTGTGCTGAAGGGGAGTACTCTGCATAGGCAAAGAGCACTCTCAGGACAGAAAGGTTGCAAGCAGTTCTAAAGTAACTTCCAAACTTGAAAGTAATACCAAAAACTTCATGCTAGGGAGCATTCAACCTTAGCACGCAATTTGCTCAAAGATGAACGAGATGTTTCTCTGGGTTTTGTCACAAGTTCTATGTTTATGGTCATTCAATTCGGCCAAACCTCTCATTTTGTTCATTAAATTATGTATCACCCCGTGGAGCAAAATACGAATGCTCTTGGGCAGTAAAGCCAAGGCCAAGTCGGTCGAGGTAAAACCGTCTGATTTTACAAATTTGGCCTTTTTGGGTTACTGAAATATAGAAATTGAACTATTTCTGGTGCAATTACGCAGCTGTATACATGTATACATCGATAAAAGATTCCACAAGTTTGATCATTCCTGATTCTGAAAGATATGGTGCCCCAAGCACTACGACATTGGGGTACCCCGTCCTAGGCTTTAAACTAATCCAAATTTCTACTGCGAAATTTATTCCACATACACGCGTTTTGTGTCAATACTAAGTGCCATGAAACTTTCCATGAATGCTCAAGTCTTTACTGGGGTCACTAAATTTGTAGTTGATGTGAATTATTTTCCATGTCTTCCATATTTGCTATACTGTATATTACCATATGAATAAAAAACATTTACTATGTGAACAGTGTAGGGCTGGAATCCACATATATTAAATTAGCTTTGCATTTTTATTAATTATTTTTAAAAACAGATATTGACTTCGCAAATTGCGAATTGCGAAGCAGAAATTGGAACCCTGCAGTGCTTGCATACTCTAAGGCTATAGGATAGAGATAATAGTGAGATTGCGATATGACAAAATCTACGCTGTCATGCTGTTTGTAAGCTTCTTTATGCGGTATCTCATGGGTCGAGTTACGTTGTGTACAATCTGCAACATTAATTTTGAAAAATAGGGTCGTAGATTTTTGCACTGGATTGAAAGTAAAAGAAAAACAAGACTTCAAATGGCTCTTTGTTTGAAACGATGAGCCAGAAAATCTGAACTGTGTCGTCAGATATCCTCATGCAAACAAACTGGGAAGTAGATTTTTTTGTAACTTCTTTTAATTGACCATGCGAACGTTAGACGTTCAAACATGGAAAAAAGTGTTCTCGTCGTAGTTTTAATTTCACAACCTCAGTAATAAATGCTGTAGGGAACTGGTAATTAACGTCATAGTTCATGTCGTAAGGCTTGTTATTAAGCTTATGAGGGGAAGCAAAGCGAAGCTAGACAATTAAAGTCCAAATTTTGCAACAGCTTCCAGGTGATTAATTCATAACTCCTTTTTTCCGGGAATGGGTGGGTGCAAGTTCGACGTCTTCTTGATGCACCCCAAGTTGTTCTCAGGTTCGGAGGAGGGCCCAACCCCAACCCTGAACAGGCAATGCCCTGTTTCAGCCTGTGCTTTATACATAGCACAATATGAGCCAAGCTAGGGAATGTTTGCCCTCTCCGAGCAGTCAGGACAAGTCAAGTCCTCATTCACAGCGCCTATCTTTCATCAGCCATCACTCTTCAGCTATATAAGAGCACTATTATTGGTTCTTTTGTCTTTTGTTCCTCTCTCCTATTTTATTATGTTTGTTGCGGTCTGATAGGTCTGCTCTTTAGTTATATGTGTTACTCTCAATTATGAAGTGCTGGTAGTAATACCAACTCCTTATGTTTTCACTCTCTCGTCGCTTTTGTTTTTTTCACAGTTGTCTGTTTCATGCCACAACTTGTAGTGTAAATTCTTGCTTCTATTCATTCAGATCTTGCAGATATATTCTGATCTGGATGAAGAGGATGTTATCAGTACAGTTACTCTGCATGAGTTCAAGTATGTTTTACTAAACTTTGATGCCCCTTATTATTACTGCAAAGGGAAATATATGGCTCATTTCAAGTGTCAGACTCTACATATAGCATACCTATTTAAGTTTTGTGATAGTACTGACCTTGTGGTGCTCTGTTTTCCACATGTGTCTTTGTTGTGCTCTTCGCGTGATGTTTTGTCCTATGATGGATGCATTTCTACTTGTTTCATTTGTACATTTTTGTTGAGCAACTCTGTTATTCAATACCATATACCATACCTTATGCTTTCTCTCTTTTTTTTCTCTCAGTATATCCAGTGGAGAGATCTATGCTGACATCGAAGTAACTTACACCTCATTTGAGATCCAGCAACTTCTCACGCTTCATGATAGCATTGAGGAGGAACAGATTGGCAAACTAGATATCTCTCCAGACTATGACATTCAGACCAATTATGGTTAGCATCTTTGGCTTTGTTTTACATTGCTTCTTGTTTGTTAATTTGTGATGTAAAAATAGGCAGCCCCCTCCCCCCTGATGAATTTACGGATTAGATGTTATTCTCTTGTGTGAAATGGTAAGAGAATCATTTTGCTGAAGGATGAGAGGAAATTATCAGGGATCGAATTAAGCGACCGCGAACCGCGATTCGCGATCCTACAAATTAAAATCGTGATCCTAAAATCTGGTTTGAAACAAATATCGCGATCACCTAGTTGAGGCTTCAAGTATCAACCTTGGAGCATGCGCAACAGCACAAACAGCTGCGGTGCCCCCTCAGTCTGCCAACCACTACTTAGCAGATGTGAAACAAGAGGAGTGTGTTCGATATCGCCTTGTCATTAGATATATATGCATCATACACAAATAACGACATATAATCGCTTGATGCAACCGATCTCTTGCATAATCTGCAGCCCGTAAATAGAATGCCCTCATATCAATCAACTTCAACCATCACAAGTGTTTTCGTTCAAAAGCATTTATTTGATCGGCAAACTATGCAGATATGTCAACATAATCGTTCTAAGCAGCAGTGTAGTTGAAAAGGCATGAAGTTTCCACCATGCATCTCTGCTCCATTAGTGGAGGAAAGTGCCAGAGAAATCAGCCGTTTGTTTAGTGAGCTCTAGCTAATCTTGTGTTGGACTGAGACAGGACTCCTGGGAAGTACTTTCATGGAGTTTAGTTTGAGATGTTCACTGTCATTTTAAGTGTTTTTTGGTGTGGTTTGCGACCTATAAATGCTCTAGAAAGGCAAAGCTCCCAGGGCCCTGCCCTGGACCCGCAACGGGTTGGCTCACAACGCCCCCCCTACACCCCCAGTTGCATGACCTCGGTACCTAAAGCTGCCTCGTATTTTTCGCGATCGTACTTTTTATTCTTAATTCGACCCCTGATTATAATGTGATAAATAATTACTTTCAGCATGGTAAGTTTGGTGTTATTTCTGCCAATGCATTCAAATATAATTATAAATATTTTTTCGTTATCACAATCAGAATATCTGGTAATTAGCATGTTTTACCACGTCATAGCCTGCTCACAAACTGGTTGAGAAAGTTAGCTTCTCTCACAGTCTGCTCACTTAGGTATGGTGATGCGGTTTACTACGTCAGTGCAAATTCAGTCCTCTATTGAGCAGATAACCTGTGTTCATACTGTGCAGATTTCGATAAACAAATTTGACTCTTGGCCCGCATTCCAGCTGCTGCTATACAATGCATAGCATAATTATTTGCTGTACCTTTGTATTGCTTTTGTGAGATCTTGCTACTTTTTTACCAAGCTGCATAACATCAGCACCCAATGTCAGCAGACCGAGCAAAAGGAATATCTGATGTGGAGATAATCCTTCTGATTTGAAACATACTGTAGTATTATGTTACAATCATATACCTTGATACATATGCACACATTAGAAATCGATGAGATTGTGTTCCTTTAGGAAAAATAGTAGCTGCATGCAACGATGGCTCGTCTCTAGTAAGTCAGAGGAGTGATCTTCAGTCAGTTTGTTAAGTGCCATGAATTCGTAGAAACCTGTTTATTTGTTTGTATGCTTCAGAACGTGGTCAGGTTGTTCCCAGGTAATCATTAATTGGCAGTATTTCTTCTTGGATCACATATTGTCTCAGAGGAAGGTCTCAGAGACTACGCTTAAAGGAGAACTGATGTCAAGAAAAAATTTCAGCTCAAACATTAGCAGCATGCATGAAGATTCACTTTTTGACAATTTTGCTTACACTGTCATAATTTAATTTCAAAGTCTTTTTGACGCCATACTCATCATCATCTTGGAGGTTCAGCAGAGCGGGGAGAAGGTCTGGGTTCTAGTGGTAAGTCAGTTACATCAATCCCGCTCCAGGAACGTAACTCCTCCATAAGAAAGCATACTGCAAAACGCAGAGCAAGACCGATCCTCTTACGCAAAAATACAATAAAAATGGTCTTACCTTTCTCTTCCCATTGTAAAAAACTGGTACAGGTCAAACAAAAATAAATTGAAACTACCACTTCGCACAAAATAGATTTCGAACATAGCTTCACACAAGTACATCCTTCGCCAGTTCTCTTACGTCTATTGCTTGCCGGTAGAAAGTAAACAAAGAAGCAAGAAAAAATTGTTTTATCGATCGTGAAATTTACATTCGAAACCAATTAATCAATGGCCTGTCATAACTTTCGGCTTGATAACGTGGATCTGTTTCTAATGTTAGTATTGCAGAGAATGGTAGTTCATACCAGGTACTGTAAGTCAATTGCTTGTGTCGGATCTGATTGTAGACACCCCACTATTGTCAAATTTCGGTACCAATAAATTGTGAATCGGTATGTGGTTCTGTAGGCTTGGATGGGTGGCCGTTGAGATAGATTGGGTTTGGAACGTGGATTGATATTATTTCGAGTTGCAGTGCTAGGCTTAAATTGGTATACAGCCAAGAAAGGCCTAGTTTTGTAGAAAGCTGCGAGCGAAGGTATGATAATGTACGTTTATTTATGTAAGGTTTATTTTAATATTTCTATGCTTAGTACTTGTGTTTCACGCCTGAATTTTGTTTCCCGCCAATGAGTCAACACCATTGCAAGCTTAATACAAGTAGGGTTAGTTAATCTGTTCTTCAGATTCAGAGTAGAGGATGTTCTACATCACATTTATGGCTGTTCCATGAAAAGCTGTGTCGATTTTCTACTGATCAGTGCGGAAAGACCAACCAAGACGACGACGAGCGTTACGATGTTATTATACAAAAATTCATATCAACAAAACATTGCTGACCTGAAAAATTAGTGTAGATGGCATTTTTTTTATCATTTTCTTGTAGTTCCATTTGTGGTCAATATTGTGCATTTTGCAATGTTTTTTAGAGTGGAACACATGTCATGTTGCACATTTGGCTGAATTTCTCATTTTACGGCTGACGTTCTTGCTTCATGTTCATACGATTTAACGTTATACTTTGCGCATACGCAGTAACCCTAAAAACTTGAATTCGTCCCTGAAAATGTCCCTGAAATACACTGAAAAGTATTGTTGGCCACCCTGTTTCAATACTTGTCTTATCATGTGCCAGTAGCTCAAATAAGCAACATAGCTTAATTTGAAGAGATAATTGAAAGCAAGCTTGTTAAGATAGAATCACGCGAAGTTCTTTACTTGCACAGGCATATACTCACTTTCCGAAAATACAATTGCGTTTTCATAAGTATACGGAGTTTGCTCCGACCATGCACGATAGGAAGACTCCTGGCAGTCAGTCACAATATACAAACTTTCCGTAAGAATATCTTGTGTATAACAAGATATGAATTTCTTCTTTCTAAATCTGACTGACTCCAGGGTTGTTTTCAACATATTATGATTCTACCCCTGGTGTGGTGTGCAATAAAACTAAAACTCCTCTCTCTCTCAAACATACTATATAGTTTCATATGTATATGTTGGCTCTTGTGTCATACTTTTGATGGAGTGGTGGAACAAAGTTTCGCTCTGAACAGAATGCATGCACTCTGAGCCAGAGATACACCAGGCAAGTGTTCCTCTGCTGATGAACCACAACATCAGTGGACGCCTCAAGGCTGTCCCTGGTGGCCATCTCCTGGAAATTGTTGTGGAAATTTCGCAACCGAGTGTGCATTCCTCTAGCTCATTATGAAACTGGAGCCTGCCCAATAAATTACATGGGTCAATCTTTTACGTATGGGTAATCCTTTCAAAAGAACAGGTTTTGAGAATGCTTCACTTTACTGAGTGTTGTTAGCCACAACAGCTGCTCAGTGCCTCGATCATGACTGTGAAGATGTAGATGTAAAGCACATAAATTGCCCATTGTGATTTGGTTGCATCTATTTTCTCAGTACTTACAGCATTGCCTTTTTCTTTGTGTGGCCCTCATTGCTAGCTGGGCCAGAAGCATTTTTTGAGACCCTGATAAGTGTCCCTAAGAGTCATAAAACCGCTAGCTTCAAATCTGCGTTGAAGTGGAGTTATGAGCAATCAAACGTCGCGCGGGCATACCGGGGGGTATAGGGTTAATCCAACATGACCATGTGAATGAATGAACTCTTGCAACACATTGGAATGCGTTTTGAAGCATGTCTATTCATTCAGCACATGCACATCAAGCAAAACCTTTGCAACTGATCAGCACATCATGAATTACGCAACATGCAAACAATTAACTGCATATGTCTGAAACCAAAGGGATGGAGACAAGTGTCGAGCCGTCTCAGCCGTGCGATCAGCGCTTGCCTCAAGTACAGAAAGCATGTGGCAAGGCGAGTTCACCTTTCCTTTCAAAGACTGTTTTACCATCAACTGAGTGATGAAGACACTGTTCATGTACGAAGCGAAGTTTGATTGTACCAAACATTGAAGCCATCTCGAAAATCCCACGAAATGTCGTATTTTACAGAATCACATTCAAACAAAAGAGAGTAAAGCAGGCCTTTATGAGTCCACTTGCCAGAGGACATCTGTGTTTGTGTTTGCAAATGCTAAGGATATAAGGAAGACGACATAAAACTTTGGCAGTCCGATATCGCAAACTGTTAAGCACTACCCATGCACGAAGTGCATTTGAAGATGATAAAGCTGTCTAGTTCACCATTAAGTTTCAGTGAGAGATCAAGTTAGAAGTGTATGTAAATTATGGAGTTGAATTTCTTTTACGATTCTTGCTGATCTTGTACAAGGAATGTTCTTGTGTGACAAAGAGCCAAATATGACTGGCTGCTATTTCAGGGCCTGTTAAAGGTTGGCCATTTTCGTTCTGTATTATTTAACTAAGGATGATGGGTGCTGCTACTCCAGTGCATATTCTAGCTTACATGGACATCATGTCATTCAATCTCGGAAATGGCACATTTGGGAAATCATGTTGTTACAGATAGTGAGCATATTTTTAGGGCATTTGATCGCGATAATAGTGTAGAAATAGAATCTTTAGACAGAGCAGTTGTCAAAGATCAAATTATAACTGATGAGAGAGCTCATCTAAACAAGACATTCAGCTTTTATTTGACAACAATAGTTTTAATTTCTAGTTCCTGGGTTATTCAGTCTCAAAGTCTTCCAGCAATTGTGTTCACTTTTTATGATGTTATGATCGGGCTAAGGAATGCTATTTCTTACCAGCAAGTCAGTTTAAAGTTATTTTCACTAATGAATCTTTATGTATTATCTAGGTTGGTTATAAATTGGAAGAGACAATCTTTTGCAGTGATCATATATTGTTGGGAATTTTGGCTCGAAGGTGGGATCATTTGCATACCAACAGTTTTAAAGCCAGATTGAGCTTGACCTTATAAAATGTGAATTCAGTCTATCCCTTGAAGATAAAGAATATGGCTGGTCTTAAAGGAAAACTCCAACCCAAAACCAGCTGCATTCAACTTATGAACATGACCATGAAAATCCCAATATCAACTCTAAACTTTTTTGTCTTGTCAGTGTGATGAGAAATAACTTTTACAAACGCATCATAAGAAGCCCCACAAGACGCCCACCACCATCCATCTACTTTACTGTATGATGAGCAGTTGAGATTGGCATTATGCTGAGACTGAAATGATAACCTTCCTGATTTCGTACAGGCGAGTGTGTGTTATAGGAAATAGAACTTTGCTATTGATCATAGAATTGCTGTTTAATTCGAGCTAGGGTCACTTAGTGTCAGGTCGGAATTTTCCTTTAGTTTAGGTTTTGTTAATTCCAGATGTGTATCGGCATCTTTGATTTCTGATCTTTCTCCAAGAATCCAGTTGTTCCCTAAGAATTTTTAGGACAGCATATCCAGGTTGTTTTGTCGAAGTGTCTTCCTATTCACTTACCCAACACTTTTAGGAACCACGCAAAGTCTAATTACACACCCCTTGCAAAACATGAAAAGAAAGAAGTAATTTGTTTTGCATTTGCGTTCTCCTTGGGCGGCATGGAACCAAAGATATGTGTTCCAGTTTTGGGTACATAGATGTTGTATCCAGTGAATAAGTGTCGATGAACAAGTGTTCATGGTGAAACAAGGCCTAATCATTTACAAATATTTATCACCTGAATCAGCGTTGTAGAGGTACTTTGAACCAAACCCTATCGATTGTTCTTCGCAGTTACGATGAGATCATTCAAGAATTTGCAAGTTGCATCTCAAACTTCCACTTCTGCGAAAATATTCTGGAGCAAACATGATGTGGAAGACTTGCGCAAAACATTTATAGTTTTTTACAAGAAGAAGGCTGACTATAATTCACCGTACATCCA
>JAOBRC010872002.1:0-16802 GCA_027575255.1 Scolionema suvaense | reverse complement strand
AGTATTAAAAACTATGAAAAGCCAACAAAAATGGGCTTCAAATGTGCAGGCAAAAAATTCTGCGTCGGCCAATACGCAAACCTGGCGGAATCTGCCAGCAGCAGGAATAGGGTTAAGGAAACAATTGAGAAACCAAGGATGTATGACGAGATTCAAATAGATGAAAAATGCAGAAAAGTCTTTAAAGATCCAATAAATTTCTTTTTTCATAACACACTCACTTCTCCTCTTCAATTATAACGGAAGGCAACAGATTGCAGAACTAACAGGTCACAGTCGGCAGTTGATTGATAGACGCATGGAGACGCAAGACGAATTTCACTACATGTCAAGCTTCTCTTTCTCAGTTCCAGTGAATGATCTAAATATCTTATTATCAGCTGAAAGATTAGATTAGAATAGGGCTGATGACAATTCGTGAGACCAGACACAGCACTTAACCCTATCCACACCGGGGTCATTTTGGTGGTGGTAGTGGGGGAGGGGGTCTATTAAGACACCGCCTCCGTAACTTCAGAACGAATTAACCTGTGTTAATGAAACTTGGAAGGTATAAAGTGCGTCATTACGCAAATAACTTGGCATAACTATTTCATCGATGATGTCACTCCACTTTTGCGTCATCAAAATGACGCCACATGCTCGAAAAATGCCAAAAATGTGGATGTTCAAAAATTGCGATAAAAATGCATTCCAGGTCCAAAAAATGGAGTTTTCTATTATTTACTCTATCAACGTAATGGTAAACTGCTCTAAAGATTTGTTTTTAGTATGATTTCCAACCCTTTTCCTCCCTTGGCATGTCAACTTTACCCTACCTTACTATGACAATGACGTCATCGCGCCCAACGGGTGGCACCTCACAAATTTTTTTTGGCAGAAATATACTCCAGAGTAAATTCTAGGAAAAGTCGAGAAGTTTCATGGCTCTAGCTACAGTCGTTAAAAATTATCCAAAAAAGTTTGGTAGGGGGGACCATTATGTCCCGAGGCGTGGATAGGGTTAATGCATTGCGTAATTCATTTTCTAACCCGGAAACCTTACCTTTTAGATCTTTATTTTCTATAAAACGTTTGTTGGCTAGTACATTCATGCTGCATTCCTTACTTTCATCTGCAATGTGTAGTTCTACCAGTCTAACAAGTACTATCCGCATACACAAATGAGCAACAACATAGCCATGCTAATCGAGAAGTAGATCTAAATATTGAGCTCAATTTCATTTTGAGCAGCTTTATTTTTCGTGGCATTGTCAGCACTCTTGGGGAATGTCCTGAGTGCAACAATCAGTTCCAAATGGTGTATGATTAGATCAAAAAGAGTAAGCTTTATCAGAGCTTCGACATTCTCTGGAAGTTGAGAGAGGTTCAGACGGTGGAAGTACGCGGCAGTACGTGAGATACGGTGTAAATCCTCGACTGCACTTGCACTGAGAGAAAATGGAAGAGATTTGAATAGGTCGAGACGCTTCTCGAGTTTTTAATAAGTCTGATATTAGATACGTCCAGGCCAAATTTCAATGTTACACCCCCCGAGGGTCCAGAGATATGGGCAAATTCTAGAAGGCCACTGATGGCAAAATTTGACAAAAATCGTGATTTTTGCTCGTTTTTACTACAATTTTTAAACAAAAACAGCAGAAATGGTAGTTTAAACACATGAAACATGTCTCCAGTTTCTCTAGGAACCATTTTGTTGCAAAAAAAACGAAAAAAAAATTTTTGAAAATTTTGGTCCTAAAATCAAGGTGACGTCACAAAATGCTGACGTCAGCAAAAATTAATGACGTAATCAGCAATCGTTTTACGTCACGTGACAGTTTATAGGCAGCACTATGTTCCTGGTAAGTTTTATCCTTATTGGTACTAATTAAGGTACTTTTTACTAGGGGTGGTAATTTTACCCCCCCCCCCCGTACCATGAACGTACATCAAAAAGCCCGTACCAAATAGGGTTAACATGCTTTGATCACTGTGATTAACGAAGCATCGTTGAGCTTGAGATGCATATATCTGTGCATATCTTTGCCGTATTGTGAGACTATGTTTTTTATTATCGTTTTAGCAGCACTAAATGATGAAAAAAGGAACCTTCTTTAGGTATCGCAGTATCGGTAGTGCTCCCACCAGTGTATTCCATGCTGTTTATTACTGAATGCTAAACTTTGCTGACGTTTGTCTCTCCTCCAGAACCGACGTTCCTGTTGATGCATTGCATTCCTTTGATAGCTTTTAATTCTTATGGATTCCATCAGAAGAATTTGAAATGTCTGGCTATCGTCATTTTCATGGGACCGTTAATACAACTTTCTTCACTACAATATTGTTTTTTTTATAGGAAAACGAAGAATAAAGCCTCAAAAAATTTAAGATTCATTAGCTAAAACAAGAAAGCGAGCAAACAGTAAAGAAAATCATCAAACATGGGCAACAAAAAATGTTATTGTTTTTTCCAACAAAGTCAAATACATAGAAACTTTTTAAAAACTGAGCACATAGAAATAAGTATGGCGAAGGTTTTCTTCCTGTGGCTTTCATGTATTCGTTTGACGATTTATATTAATTCGATGCATTGCATTATTGGTTATGTCATTGTAACAACGCTTCATTCACACATCTTTGAAACCCAAAAAGAAACTTTTTCAAGAAACAACATCAAGTCACATACGCTCTGCTATTAGCCTGCAAAAAGTATAGGCATGTTCCCAAACAGCTATGATCTGCAAAGTCTCATGAGGGGGCCTGTTATACCCCTGCACGATTACGCCTTTACGCCTGAATATTGCCCTTAAAACCCCATTACGCTTCAAAGTTGTCAGCCATTACGCAATACACCATCTAAAATCTTTTCTTTACGCAGGGCCGTAGGCACTGGGGGAGGGGGCTGGGGGGCTTAGCCCCACAATAATTTTGCCATACCAATTTTGAAAAATCTCAGTTTTGGCTTGTATCCTTTAGATTCTTCAAAGAAAATAATGAATTCATCCACGCACTCATTCTCGGTTACCTTTATGTGCCATTCTCTATTACCTTGTGTCTACATATCTGGGGATCCAGAAGTTCACAAACACTTATGTACTTTGCAGACTGTATAGGCATTTTGGCCCGACAAGAGGATACAACTCTTAAAAATGTCTGAATCACAGTATTTACATTGCCTCCATTTTACTTCTGTAACACGTTCCCTGGTCTAAGGATCATCATGAATGTTTTATTGAACTATTGAATTATA
Organism: Scolionema suvaense; assembly: GCA_027575255.1. NCBI lineage: Eukaryota > Metazoa > Cnidaria > Hydrozoa > Limnomedusae > Olindiidae > Scolionema > Scolionema suvaense. The sequence continues at coordinate 13,570 of JAOBRC010872002.1, read as the reverse complement.
CGTTCTGGTATAACCAAAAGCATCGTTGCATCGTTGCTAAAAAAAAATGCAACAAAGCTAAACACACCCAAAATGGCTCTAAAAGAACCTATTCTTATGTTAAAAAAGTGCAAATTGCCTCTCTCGATTGTTCACTAAAGTTGTACTAATTCCTGCAAAAAGATGCTTTCTTCCTCTAACTTCGCCTGCCACCTAGTAAGACACTCCTCAACACATAAGTTAGGTCTCATCTGATCCGTTATGTTTGACAATAATTTATTCTACATATTTACGTAGGAGATAGCAGTTTTCACATGTTGCTTGTTTTGATGTAGCTCCTGACATTGAATGTACTTCGTTGTGTGACTATTTCCGGATCACTTTAGCGCTTTTGCTACAGCACTTGGATCAAAATTATCGCGATCAAATAATGTTAGCTCATTTCAAATATTATTGCTTTCATGCTTTTGTAGGTGGTTTCAAAACTCTTTGTTTGCATGAGTGTTTCAGTAAACCATGGCTTTTTGACCAAGACTGGGAAAAGTTGTAAAAACCTATTTGACTATATACTTTTTATTTCTTTGTTTAGCAGATTGACAAGTTTTCGTGTTGCTTAGTTATATTTGTTTAGGAAAGCTGCCATGAATTTCAATGCAATATATTAAGTCATTGGTGAAAAGGTAGCCCTTGAATACTTGCTTTGATGATACAAGACGAGCCACCTGGAATATACCTTCTGTTGCGCGATGTATGTTAAAGTCATCCAGGTTCCAAGAATCTCCTTGGCTTCTGTTCTAAAAATCTCTTGATTCTTGCTGGGAGGGAGCATATACTGCATTTCCCCCACGTTTGGATATATGTGCTACTTAAAAAGACTTTGACCAAAGAACTCAGCCCAAAAATAAAAAAAAAAAGAACGGTAGTGCCGTATGAAGGGTGTACGTCGAACAACCAAGGAAGATCTACTTCCTTGGAACAACTGAAAGCTCGAATCACTTTCTCTGCAGAACCATACCATCTATGACCCTACCTGGAAGCGCTATCCAATCCTGGACAAGTTGTCTTGCAGTTGACTGTGACTCCTTTCTTACCGCTGTTTGTACTTACCCACATTGACTTTGCATTTGGTGCTCCCTTGGCCAGGTGGAAACGATCAAGAATGTTGAAGCCCTTCAACATTCTTGAAACGATGCAGCACTTTATGGAACAATGCACTTATCTGGAAACCGCTAAGCCCCGCCCTAAGCAAGAAAGGTTTTGCTCTATAGGAAACATTCTCAAGCAACTAAAAGCTTGTCACTGATTTGGACGGATTGAATAGCATATTCCATGGCATCTCTTAAAGCCACGAACGAGCACATGCGTAGAAGGCCTTTCATATGACATATCAAGCTAGAGGAAGGGCAACCTCTTCGCAGCGAAATAGAATGAGATTTATTAATTTTCTCCCTTTCGCCAAATTGCCCCATCGTTAATGCTGTTGATGCTTGGATGCCACATGAAAATGCTGCTTTTTTTCGATATCAATGCTATGTTCTATGTGTCCTGTTATATCTAAATTTTACTTCACGTCGTTTTAGGTACATGCATATACGTATATTTACACCCTTCAGAGGGTAGCTATCTTTTCTGGAAAAGCGACAAGATGCTATTCGATTCCCTTCTTAAACATTTGAGCAATTAAGGAATTGCACTATACATTTCCGATATATTTAACAGCGACTTTTGATTTCAGAGAGACATTTTCAGCCTATCTATAAGCCCTATTTTCCAACGGGAGTCACTAATATAACCCATCATCAAGCCCCTCTAACCGCAAAAACCTTCCTGCGGCCCTGTTACGTAATACCACACCTTAGTATCAGCAAGGAAGAAAGAACTTCCTTGGTACCAGCAATAGCTATTTCTAAGACTAAAGGCTTAGCAGGACATGAGTAAAGTTTCTTGGGTATGCTGTAAACTTTGAACATCTATGGTACGTAAATTTGATCCTTGGTTAGCTCATGAAAACTGTCTGAAGGTTGATGTCAATACTTTGAGTAAAATTAGTTTTATTGAACCTATATAAAACAAACACTCTTTAGATCGAATAAATTAACAATTCAATCTTCATAAAACATGCTTTTCAGTAAATTGAAATTATAAGGGCTTGACGAGGATCTTATTTTCTGGTAGATATCATAATTCCAGAGCTGAGCATCAACATTAAGATATTTTCCTTTTGGTAGTGCCTATGGCCGAAATACGTAAGATTTTGAGTGGCAATGCTGACACTTTGCATACATGGCTGCAAAATTTTTTGTTTCAATGATCCTATGAAATCCTGCAGTTTGGATCAATGGTTCTGTTATTGATAAGTACGAAGTTGGTTGGTTGGTTGGTTCTTCCTTATGAATTGGTAAAATTCTATCTTTTTTGAAGGGAATATCTTGTGCAGTAAAATGACGACTTAGTAAGGTAAATAGTGAACACTTGATGCCATTAAAGAATTATAATTCTTGTTACAATTTACCCTCCTTGAGGGTCTCTGTGAGGTGGCACCATAGTTGCTGCCGAGGGGAAAAATTTGAAAATTAAGATCTCCAGATTGCCGGAAAGTGGACTTCCTTCTTCTGTTGCAAAAGGGAGCTTGAAAAACTACCAGAACCTGTACTGCGATATGTATATATAACTATTTTTGCGTAGTTAAAGTTTCGGGTGGGCCAGGTCGCCCCAGTTGTTACGGCCCTGCTTTCACAAAAGATGCTCTAATTACGCTGATGAAGAGCCTGAGGATAGTGCTTATCCAGTGCTTAGATATCTAATGCGATCGAGATTGATGGTGCTTATGGCACTGGTGCCGATTTGACGCCATAAAAAATATACAACATTATCGTTATTTTTCATGCAGAAAGAAAGTTAAGATACTTGTAGGGAATAGAATTTCGCGAATTTTGCGATTTTTGCGACTTTGTGTCCATTGTTGCTGACATCCAGAAAGTAATTCTGGATTGTGCAAAATGAAATTTTATAGATACTGGTTTTAAGACTTTACTACAAAAAAGGCAATCTTACGGTTGGTAACAAGAAGAACAGGAGTTGATGACATAACCATCGCATCATAAATTGTGACATGCAGTATGCAGATAAATTGTGACACTGTGACAACGTTCCTTGTTTTAGTTAAACACGGCGATCTGGGAGAGGGCAGTTCGACAGCTTTCATTCCGGTCTGCGTTTTATTGCCCATAAAACACGCCGTTGGCTATGGTCCCATCCGATCAGATAGATCGACAGGCGTGCGAGTGACGCGACAATTTAGTTTGTATGATCAAGGAACGAAGCAAACTTCGAAAACAAACCTGAGCCTGTCCAGAAGTTCAGTTGAAACGAGTGGATGGATAGCAGTGACAGGAAAGTAGGTTGACAGTTTCAGAATTGGATTGGCTATGGTATATATTAGATATCTAATGCTTTTCTATCAGTATTGCATTCTTGGATTATGTTTGTCTTTTTGGCTGGTGAAGTGACCGGTGAGTGCTTTCATTTCAGTTAGGTAGCTAGCTTAGACCTCCAGTGTCAATGGCTGTAGTGTGTTAGGCAAGTTAACAACACCGCTGTACTAATGTATCTAAATGATTGATGTTTGTACTGCTAGGTAACATATACAGTCCATCATCAAATTCACATTCAATTAGTCTTTAGCGAGAATTCCTGGACCAAGGGGTCGAACCCTGGCTATTCCTAACACTCAATTATTTCATAAACTTATTGCTTCTTGTGACTTTTCATGAGGGGTCACTCCGGGTTTTTTTCTTGTCAGTTGACAACTGGCGACTTGCACACTTCGCAGGACTGATGCTTTTTTTGTTGTATCTGGTATTATCTGACTAGCTAAAAAGCTGAGAGGTACAGGGCAGCAACCCATCTTTTCTGTGAAGAACAACATCTGCACTCTGGGGCAGGGTGATATGTAGCTAGCTAATGAACAAGAGCAAATAGCAATAACGAACAAGTTGTGCAGATCTGAATGCATAGATGTCATTGCCATTAAGTGAAATGTGCTATTGACTAAAGAATAGTTTTTTATCCGTTTATGACAAGCCAACTTTTTATGTCTAATATACTCTTGATATAAAAATCAGGAAACTTCGTCTCTTGCTTGGATTGTTCATATGATCAAATCAGTAGATTCATTGCTCTTTCTATATCACTTATCTGAAGTCTTAGGCTTGTGTTCTTATAACATCTTTCTTGCCAAGAACTGATGAGCTTATCGGGCTGCAATAAGCACAAGCTTTTGAGTAACTTTGTTGTTATCCTTACAAAAAAAGATTGTTTATACATGATGTCAGAGTTGCTATCAGTTATATTTTATACTCAATGAGGTGAGAGTTACTGAGCAGATACAACAAAGATTTTATTTTCAGCATGTGGTGTACATGTATGCATTGCTTATCAATATGGATCTATTTGATCATTTACTTGGACTAGGTTTTCATGTAATTTTGGTACTTTGTATGAAAAGGATTGAAGGGTGGACTCTTCGAATTCTATCGAAAATGAACTTCTAGAGAATTATATGATAGTGTACAGTAGTTTACAGATGCACATACATTGCTCAATGCAATGGGAACTGTTCCCTGGTTCATATTCACATTGTATACTAAGGTATTTCCTTTAAAGCATATCTCGAAGTGAAATAAAATTTTGTCTGAACAGATCATTTTGTTTTTGAGTTTGATTTATCAGTTCGGATTTCAGGTGCATACACTGCGTTTGTGTTGCGTCTTCTTTTGATGTCCCACTTTGAAATTTTATGCGTTGGTATCTGTCTTCAAGTATTTCTTGCTCACTCTCAATTTGATTATTGAGCATTTTGCCTTTTGCACCCATGCTGAATCCTAAAAATATTCAAACCTTGAAATTTTTCGGAAAAAACCTTTGTCGAAATTAAAATAGACCTCTACAGAATCGATTTATAGTTCATTTTGGCTACCACTTTCTTTTGCATGTGCCGTCACTAGTTTCTAATTCTGCCTGGAAAAGCATAGTAATTAAAGCGTATTGAAAAATTAGTTGCTGTTGTTGTTTTTGTTGTTGTAACTGAGTTGATTTCAAGCAGCAATCTTCCATTGCTTATATCCTCACAGGTTTTTGCTAAGCAGAACTATGTTGACAGTCATCCCTTTGCAGCATATAATGATAAGTCACAAGTTTTTATGGAGGATTTGCTCTTAGTCAAATGTTGTGGTCAGGTTCAGGTAAGATCCTACAGCTACTCATGTCCAAAGCTTTTCAGAGGTGTTAACATAATAGGCATAATTGTCTTTAACAACAAATAATAGTAGCTTCCATGGTTCGAAATTTTGCACATTGAACTCTGTAAGTTTTTAATATAGCCAGTAGAAAAATGCTCACAGAATATGAATCGAAACAGGTACACGTTTTCTTTTATAAGAAACCAAGAACACGAGGTAGTAGTAAAAGTTTCTTAAAATTTTGGAGATTTTACTAGGAAAAGTTTCTTAATCGACTTCCTAAATGAAGTATGTCGCCAAACAAACAATGCATCAAAGTCATGATATGCATCTTTAAAACCAAAATATGAAACCCTCTGCAAGAAAAAAGCTGCAAGAGTGATTCCTATGTGACTAACATGTTCAGATTTCACGAAAATGTCAGTATGTTTGACTTTGCTGAGAAACAAACAATTTTTGCGCTCAATACTTGAGGAGTTTCTTAACTTTTTTCTCTCCTGTTTTGTTTTGAAAAGCTTAGCTACCTTTAGGGAATTTTTTTGCGTGTATTAACTTTTGCGAATTTTTGCTAAATTTGCAAAATTAAATCCACGCAAAAATGTATGATAATTATGTCATAACTTGACCAAAAGCAAAAAACTAATTTTTTCGATCGCTAACAAATAACAATGTGCTCGGACTGATTCTTTCTATCAATTAGCATGCTGATAACTTCCTCCTTTCCTTTCGTTGATGTTCATACGCTTAATTTCTTACACTCATTTTTTCTGCAAATCCCTGATTCGCAAAAATTGGACCCGCAAAGTAAATTTATCCCCTTAAGGTAGTCAGTTTCTTATAAACAGGTTTCTTATTAAAAAAAACATGTATTGTTTAACACAAAAGCTAAACCAGCTTAAACTGTTAGCCACTGTTGAAGTGTGAAGGTAAAAAAAAGAATTTATACCCAACAAAGGAAAACTTGCTCTTCATCAGCTCTCTTTTTTATATAGGAACAGGTTTATAAGTACGCTAGTCTCAAATTTTCTTAAATTAAGAACAATCTGAAACCAAAGACAGAGTGAACTTCATCACCACAAGTTCAGAACAATACTATTCTCTCAAAATGATTATGAAGAGTCCAATACATATCAATAACTTTTTGGTTTTGATCTATCCTTCATATTTGAGGAACGTAATTCAGTAAGACATGGCCACAGTTCAAGCTCAAATTGCCTTGTGACTGCAAATCAAATTACTAACTCTTGAGGCCAAAAATTTGAAACATACTAAAAACGATGCTCTGCTTAAATTTACAGAATCTAATAGACAAAAGTGTAGAATAAAAATCGAGATATTTCTATCATTTTTGAGAATGAAAGTCATGAAACTACTAACAAAGCCACACTGACACTGATATATAGAGAACTCACTTACAATCTCTGTAACCAGTCAGGGAGAAAATCTTGCAATACACTTGAATATAAACAGATGACAGGAAGTTTGCCATCTGAATTTGTCCATGGAAGACTAAAGATTTCAACCAAGCCCAAGATGCCTCAAGTAGACTTCAGCTTAAGTTCCGAACTTAACTTGCTGGATTTTCCTAGCAACCCCTTTTCCTGATTAAGTGGCTGCCTATGCATTTTTCCTAGGCTTAATATGCTTACTATCCAATGAAATTTGAGCTATTATGCTTGCACTACGCTCAATACCTTTTTTCTCATTGATCTAGCAAAAATCATAAAACTCATGATTATGTTCACACAAATGAAGATCTGAAGGGCTTGTTCATTCTCCTTTCCACATTCATTAACATTCAATGCAGATGCACTTACCCCAAAACTCATCAACAGTTAAGCTTCCAGGCAACACAGCCTTCTCAAGTCACGAAAAGCATCAAGATCATGGTAGCTAGTCCTGGACTGCAAGATATGCAGTGGCAGGTAGATAGGTATTCACCCCATATCTCCTAATCTCTCCTGCTGTCGTGTTTTTCACTAGCAAGCGAACAAGAAAATATTCACCCCAGGAGTTTTCTTTATCAGTGTCGTCTTTCTGATTAGTTATAGCTAGCTAACTTAGTTATAATTTATTTTTCTCATTCATCACCATCCAGTACAGTACCAGCATAAGGCTGCAAAATCTAGCTAGCTGATGCAAATGACAGCGATCACTCTCAATAAAACCGAGTTAAAACTCTAGCTAACCTAGGCCTGGCTAACCATAAATAGATAGATAGACCTAGCTCCAGCTACCAATGCGCTAATCAACATTGTTTCAAGTCCAGTTCAGTCTGCTCTGTATGTTCGATTCTTCGAAATAAACGCCAGCTCTCGAAATGTACAATAGAACGCTGCGAAAATGATCTCCCATCCCGCTCAATCCGGGGATAGATCATTTTTCTTAGAACATCCATAACTCCACTTCAAATCGGTCTTTTCTCAAGCTGCTTTCGGCAGCAGATCCCACCACTATCCAGCTTCCAGCTGCCCAAGTTTCGCGCCAAACAGATATTGTCTTGCCTACTTACTGGGGCTATTTTCAAGACCTGGTTTCAAATTTGGCTAAGATTCCGGCGACCGAAACGTCTGAAACTGCGCATCTCGCAAAACAAGCCAGATCGCCGTGAAAATTACACTTTTTTAAATAAGAACAAGGTTTATATGAAGGTAAGCCTTGAAGAGTCACAAGTCAAGAACGTAATAGGAACATGCAAGTCTCGATTGGTAAAATTTTGTTGGGTTAAAGTCTGTAGGTTTCATTGCAAGAGACCCACTAGTTAGCAGTCAAGTATCATTTTTTGCCAGTCCGTTCTAATTATCTCTTGATGGAGGACCAAGACCATGAACATTAGAGGTTTTCCGTAAAATATTCCTCAGAACAATCTAAGAACATTTTTCGGCTTGATACTGACCTTAAGTCAAGAACATTGCAACCTTGCTACTTACGTTCTTACAACAAAAAACCGCGTAGGTTCCATAACGATAGGCAACCTGCAATGCAGAGTAAAAGCATGAAATCGATGATAAGAAAGACAAAATAAAACAGCTGGAGGAAAAAGAGTCATATACATCACTCACGTGATGCGTTTCTTCACTTTGAACGGGTGCTTCTTTTCTGTTGAATTGTCGGCGTGCACATTCTGACGTTGTCATGTTGCACCACTAGGTTTCCCCATACCTCAGTTTATGCAAACATATCTACTTAAAACCTTAATCGAACAATCGAATCTATTCTCATTGTCAAAACCCATTTATGACATGATGATTAATATTGAAATATGTGTTGGAACGTTTAGGAAATCTCAGATGCATATTGAGAACGTTGCATTACAAACAGTGTAGTGAATGGCAATGTTACGTTTGACACTGCTCAAGTACATTTCCGCGACTACGCAAGACATTGTTGAATTTTCCGCTTGACACACTTACGCAAAACGCCATGCAATCTGAAACCACCATTACGCATGCTTTTGATTTTTGAAACCGCAAAACGCCACAAAAATTGATCCATTTACGCACACCGCCCAGGTATAATAGGCCCCCTCACGAAGCATGACAAAATACCAACAACAAACAAAGCATCCAACAGAAAATAAAAACAAATGGATTAAAAAAAAAAACGGAAAAAGTAATTCTGAAAATCCATTACTTGTTCAGCCTACATTTGCAGAACACAAGCAAGTTAGCGCAGCTGGGTCCAAAACAAAGAATGTCGAGGCAATGTTCACAGTGGTTAAACCACACTACGTGAAGTAGATACATGCCAAACAAAGCATTCCTGCTTGAAACCTGTCATCGTATGACTTCAAACCTTTGCTGCTATCCATGAGAGAACAGGTAGATGTAAATCGCAGCTTATGAGAGAATATTTGTATTAATTTGATCGTTAAAAGTTTTAACCGTGGATTGTTTTGATTTTGGAGAGTCGGCCATGTTTGGTTTTACTCCGCTGATCATGCTTTGATCCGGCCCAACAGTCTTTAAGACACGGTTAAGGGCCACAAGCTCCAGTATAGAGGGATGGAGAAATCTGGTTCCAGGTTACCTTGTACTGATATGAACATCTACTTAGTAAACGCTTAAATGGGATGGATCTGGAGTCGAAGTAACATGAAAGGCAAACCAGGTTCATTACTTGGGTAAAATTCTCTCCTGTATATAACCACACAGATTCTTGTACCAAGATTGCATTTTTTGGCCTCACGAGCATATTCTACAGTGCAGCTTATTTATTACATGTTGCTACCAAATGTTGTCTATGTGTTGAAAAGTTTCCTTTTTTGCGTGTATCCGGAACACAAGGATTTCCCAGCGCAAGGGCGTTTCTTTCGCCACTTTGAAGCTTACTACAAAAAGCAATACTAAATATCCGTTAGTCAGAAACAACACTACTAAATCGAGCTCAGTCTTTCAATCGTTTTTATCTGGCAGTATTTGCTTGACGTCTGATCAGTTTGTGACCACATTCCACAATATCGTGTATCAGATCAAGGTTGTTAATCTCTGCAAAGCATATTCTTCAATGATTGTACCAATTTTAGGCTTGGAGATAATTTGTTTTACTTCTGATGGGAAAATAGTGCGTCAGAGCTAAAACTGCAAGGGCAGGTTTTGTATAGTACAGAAAATGAATAATTTAGAGACGAGTTAATGCTTGTTGGCGAACTTCGCAGACCTTCTGGAGGGTTTGGGGCTGATGTAATCATTGATATGCTACTGTGGTAAATCATACGTCTAGTGGTTAATGATCCCTTTTGACGCAACATATGCACACCTTTTACCTTGTGATCGTCTTCCGTATCAGCATTTACCCAGTGTGCAGACATCCCGAGGTCCGCCGGCGGTCCACTTACGGCAACCGCGGCGGGCCTCCGTTGGCAACTGGCTCCGGCACGACGGTGGCGTGCACCCACGAAAGGTCGACGGACCAGCAGCGGCAAGCACTGTCGGGCCACTGGATGTGCCGCCGGTGGCCGACGGGCATGTCACCATAGGCAATTCCGGTCTACTTACTAGAGGACTGAGGTTTATTCGACGGCGGCCGCCGCCGTCCCGCCAGAGGTCCAACTCCCCGCCGGTGGGTTAACGGCGGCCCCCCGACGGAAGGCTAATATAACGCCGACTACATACCAGATGGGTTATCACATGCGTTTCACTTCATTCTACGACAGATTTGGGGTGTTGTTGCTATAAGCTCATCGTTGCCGCGTGAGATCAAGCTAAGACAATACGAATAAGTGCCACAAGAAATACATATTTTTTCAGACACTACCAATTGAAATATTGCTATGCTAATAAATCATTACGAATTCATACTACAGATTTCCAAGTAAAGCACAATTCCTTTGCATCAAGAGTCAACTATGCGTCTGGGTGGACCGCTTCTCTTGGCTGTTTTCATTCTTCAATCGTGCTTTCATGGTTTCCACAAAGGATCAATCCGTCAGTGGTCCTACAAAAGCAAACATGAATACAGGATGACCACTACTCAAACATTCAACATAAATTCTTATATACAGATTAAAACACGGACCACCTTGATACGTAAAGGAAATACCGTAAATGACAAACAGGCGTTCTCTGCCGAATAAGCACACCTTCAAAAAGCTCTCCTAGTTGGAGTAACTTTCATACATAACCGTTCCTTTTTTACTATGCGCCTCCACCCCTCCCCCAAAATACAAAAAGGAGGCCCTTCTTCAGAACCATTATGTTCACACAGGGCCACTTACCTGTTGGCCATGAAAAACGAAGACATTGACATCTTATCAGATTATCATGAGATTTTGCTTGAAAGATTATTTAAGATTTTGCATATAGAGAGGGAAGAACAACAAAATTAAAAAATAAATTAGATAAATTGAACTTAATTTTAACTAAAAATGTTCATTTTCTGACATAAATGACTACACCCCAGGCTAACAAGATTTTTCTCATGTAAAACTCAAGGTCCAACCGTAACTACGATTATCATCAAGTTTTACACCAAAAAGTAGAAAAAGCAACAGATCTTAATCTAGATCCACAACACACTACAAATAGCGACTTTTGGCCGAAAAATGGCTATGTTCGAAAAGAAAATAAATTTCCAATATGATGACCCATGGTCTGCAACAAATCAGCAATTGCTACTGAATTTTTAAACAAACAAAACTGAAAAAACATAAAATAAATAAATGATTATTACAATTTTTCGAATCACTATGAAAAGAACCATTTGCGGCAAAAATAGCAACAAACAAAGAAGAGAAAAAGTTTGCTTACATATGGAACATGTTCCATAACATACAGAAACAACAATTACTATTTAAGGCAGCGCCTCAAAAAAACACTTGGCCGAGGCATTTTTCAGCTATGACACTTGATTCATAACACCCTTTCCCCTAAAATAAAGAAAAAGTAAAATGAAAATGTCTCCAAAAAAATAATCATGACCATTACACGACTTAAATGTTCACACCAACACACGGTTCAATGGTGAGTACTACTGCTCCCTACTTTTTGCATCAAATATTTTTTAAAAAAATAGTGGAACACATATCAAATATTTCTGAAAGCCCTTATTTTTTCTGGAACAAAAAGGATTGAACAAAACTGGCATCGCCTGAAGTAGCTAAGATTTTTTCTGGGTTCATTACAATGACAACATAACCTACATAATGCCAACATAAGAACAACATGAAGTAGAAAACCGAATTTGGTGTATTGATTAAAATTTGATAAGGGGAAGGCGGATGGCATTTTTGATGGCGGCACCCCGTCGGACCGTCGAAAATGCCGCATCGCGCACGCAAAACCATAGAAAATCGCACTATTTTTGCTAAAAAAAAGTGCTGATTTAGTGTACATGTGTTAGGAATGCAAAAAACACAGGAAGTATCATAATTTATGCCAATTTCGAAGAATTTATTCAATACAAAACTAAAAACTTCCAACAGTCAGGTAAATTTTGGAAAATCATAGGGGGCGCCCGGTGCAGGGCAGGCTATTTGATGGAGGGAAGAACGGGCCATTTATTGGATCATGGTCCCCTCAGGCCCTGCTGCAATTTTTAAATGAGAGCCCCAGGCGCTTATTTTGCCATTTACGGTAACGTTTACAAGAAAGAAACGAATTTGAAAATACTTCTTTACAACGCCTGAAATAAAAATTTTTCACACAAAAAATGACAGAGCCCAGGATACATGATATATGAATTATAACATAACTACCCTAAGGTAAACAATTTATGTGGAACGAAGTTTTGCAACTGATACATTTTGTGGAACTAATTCTGCGAATCACATACATTGATGGGTTTTGCAGAATTGATTCAGGTGAATGACGCGGTAGTTACGGGAAGAGCATTATTATGAAAATCCATGGCCTGAAACAGTTACCATATTTCTTTACCCGATCTCCATTTTTCATTTTCTAAATTTAGATTACTTTTGCATTACTAATTTTGGGGAATAAATGAAAGTTTTGGTACATTTTACAGAATCAATGTTTTGCAGCACTACCCGAATTTGCAAAAATTAGGTCCACAAAAATTATTCACCTGGTCCCAACAAAAATTACAAAATAAATGAATGTGACATATTCCAAAAACAACCCTAAAGAGGCAGTATTCCAACATAAATAGTCACACCAAAGTCAGCCAGATATGAAGTGCATTCAAGATTTTATATACAGTAAACTTTCCGCCTTTTAGAAAGTCTTGTTACAGCGGGGGGAAAACATATTTGTCTGCTAATCAGAGGTTTCCGCTTTTTAGAATGTCCACTAATTAGAGAGTTTACTGTAAATTTTTCTCTTGCGTACTGTGTCCGAATATCCGCTAATTTCAATAAGTAGTCCAGAAATCATGAAAAGTTTGTTGATGTAGGGTGGCACAGCTACATTGTATTTTGCAGGTTGATCAAGCTTTAGCAGCATGCAGTTGGGAGGAAAACAGTGATCAGTCAGACTTTGACAATTACAAAATGACAGCAATATGTGGTTGCGTAAATCTCCAACAAAGTTAGGGTATGCACGGTACAAAAGTACATGACAGTGTTTTGATTCAGATGCCTGACTGCAGGAAACTTTTATGGTCAAAAGATTGGCGTACGTAAATAAGTACACCTAGCATGTTATTGCCATATTTCTGCAGAAAGTAAATGTAGCATAATCATGCGACTAAACGCCCAGGGTGTTTATTACATTTTTTTACTCTTTAGGGGGGCGTTTATTTGAGAAGGGTGTCTTCTTATGATTTTCTTCTTTTTTACTTACGACTAAACTTATAGAGGTGATAACTTTGAGAGGAAAGGCAAACTAAATACGTTTTCCATGTTCGGCTCTTAAAAAATTTCCATTTTTATGTTGTCCAGGTTATAGCTTCAA
>JAOBRC010870891.1:0-16804 GCA_027575255.1 Scolionema suvaense | reverse complement strand
ATAGGGCTAGTGTTAAGTTACACCACTGCACAAGATTCCAATATTCCATAAACATCACCCTATCAAGCAATACCATGTTGTTATGCTCTTTTCTTGACAACACATGTATATCCTGACTACAGTAGGAGGAGCTTCAGATTGCTTGAGTCCATCGTAAAAACCAGGCTATTTGTGGTTAGCAGACACAAGAATTGAGGGAAAGCTGGACATGATTGGTTTAAGCAACTTTTCTATATTGATTCGTTGATGAAGGGACCAATGGCTGGCTGGGTTAGGGTGGCACTGGTTGGTGTTGCGTAGGTACCACTGGGTTTGGCTGGGTTTGTGTTTTAGTAACTGAATAAACGTGAGATGGTTGGGTATACCCTACAGAATATTGATGTTGCAAAAAACGGTGGCTTTATTGGTATTTTATATACCAATACTCATCAATAGGACAATAAAAGGTCCTCCTGTGGGTTAGTCAAATGATACTTCGTATCCATAGATATACATGAATTGGTAAGAAGATTGTAGTTTCCTGCAGATACAAGTCTATCAAAGCAATATACCACCTTGAAATGACATCCCACCTGGTGATAGATCTCGTAAAAACATGAGTATATACTGGTTTCTATTTGCATAAATCTCCAAGCTGGGTCTTCTTCTATGCAGCCTTCAATATTCGCTTCGGCTTTAGGCTTTGCCGAAGGCTTTGCCAAAGAGATTGCCAAATATCTCCGATATCTTCGGCAGAAATATTGCCGAAGGCCAAATTTTTTTCTTCAGTGGGATACTTTAGAAGTGTTGACGGCGGAAAACCATCTGTTTCACATGGGGAACATGTGCGTAACTTACTTGCAACACGACAGCAGTCTATTCAAGACTGTTCGTGTACGTGCTTGGAAGTCGCATTCTATTGTTGCATCATTTTATCGAATCAAATAGCTAATGACTTGCTGTTATCAATTCTTTAATCTGTTCATTTCATGAACGCCAACGCTGAGCAGGAGAATGTTGTTAATGGGCGGATTTTTTCTAGCTGGGTACTTGGTTGTTGTGAGTGAGTTCGTGCTGAGAGAAAATGCAGTCAGGCTACATCGAGTAATAGATATGGCTTCACAGTTTGTCTGATCATACACTCTTTTTGCAAGAGCACTGTGTATACCATTATTCGGCTTCCGAACATGAATGTGCGCCTAAGCTCTGGTGAAAGTCCGTGTTGGTATCTTTTATAACTCCACCAGGATTTATTGGTGAATTTATCTCAGAAATATTTGTTAATTTGAGGTTTTAATGATCACTCGTAGGGATCTTTCGAGCTTTTCTTATAATCCCCACATAAAATGTGGGAAAACAACAACCTGAAAGTAACTTAGTCAATTTTTGAACTCAGTAGAAATGATATTCTTGCAAAATGAGAGAGTGCTATGCACCATGGGCTATTTTTCCTCCTGCTTAACTTGGATTGAATTCTGCGGAGTAAGCCATCTTCGAAATTTATTTTTTTATGGACGCGGGTTCCGATTTTGCGGGTGTCATGCTCTATATTTTTCGTGAATTTTTTAATTTGCTTCGCCACCACGCAGTGTTTTACTCAGGCGGCATTTCATCATCACTAACCGGAGGGGAAAACTTAATTGAGTTTCAAAAACTGAATCTGCCGGAGGAATTCACACTTCCAGTCACACCAAAAGGATTACTTACAGAGATGCACAATTTTCACCTATATATGCAAACTGAGAATGAGAGATGGCAATTTTTTCAACTAGCTGATTCTTTTTGTGATCTTTTTCTAAGCTTCTACGGCCTCTTTGCGACCTTTTTCTACGATTCCACGGCATTTCCGCAATCTTTGTCGATGATTTACAGCCTTTTGGAAGTCTTTTTCTGGCTTTACGGCTTTTCCCTGATCTTTTTTAAGCTTTTACGGCCTTTTCACAACCATTTTTGATGCTCCTGAGGCCTTTCTGCGATCTGTACCAAAGACTTGCCGCCTTTCTGCAGTCTGTTCCGAACTTTTCAAACTTTTTCACGATCTTTTTCGAAGCTTTTACAGTCTGATCACCATCTTTTTCGTAGCTTCTATGGCCTTTCCACGATCTTTTTTTAATCTTTTACGACTTTTTAGCAAACTTTTTCAAAGATTCTACGGCTTTTCTACAATCTGTTCCGAAGCTATCCCCAAAACTCAATTGAACCAAAGAATGGTGCAGAACATGGCTCTCCTTCTGCTGGTGAAAATTACGTTTCTGGGACTGTTACAAAGTTTGCAGAAGTAAACATAAACAAACGATCTGAATTGTAAGACAAAATTCGTTGATATTGAATAATCTTTAGATCATTTTAGACTAAAATCTCAGTTGACAGTTGTGAGAGGGTTATGTACCAAGGCAAGAAAAGGACTGTATAGCGCGAACGGAAAGAAGAAACTCTGAACGAACCTATAGGTTCATTTGCCACTGGCGATGGTAAAGCGACGCCCAAAATTTAATCATGCACTTGTTTTATTGCATGTCGAGCAAGTTTTTCTTGAAGATGTTTAAATAAAAATATAAATAAGAAAGAAAATATTACAGTTTAAGAACTAAGTAAAAAAGATCGCTTCAAGAGCGTGAAGACTACAGGGAGCAGATTGCTAAAACAATCGTCGAACAGCTTAAAAAGAAATGGAAAAGATAGCAAAAATATATAGCTATATAGCTGTATAGCGTGAACGGAAAGAAGAAACTCTGAACAAACCTATAGGTTCATTTGCCACCGGCGATGGTACAGCGACGCCCAAAATTTAATCATGCACTTGTTTTATTGCATGTCGAGCAAGTTTTTCTTGAAGATTTTTAAATAAAAATATAAATAAGAAAGAAAATATTACAGTTTAAGAACTAAGTAAAAAAGATCGCTTCAAGAGTGTGAAGACTACAGGGAGCAGATTGCTAAAACAATCGTCGAACAGCTTAAAAAGAAATGGAAAAGATAGCAAAAATTGCAATACTGCTAACAGCGTAATAACAAACTAAAAAACATCGGTGGAACAGCGTCAAAAGTTAGAGAACGATTGCGCAGACAATGTGGGAACTAAATGAAAAACGATCTCTAAAGCCGCATAAACAGAAGAAGGTCGCTAAGACAGCATCAGGACGGAATATAAATCATTACCAAAGCAGTCTAGAAACAGGTTTAAAAATAAATAGAAAAGATCGCTAAAACAACAATATAAGGGACTAAATCGAAACACCACCAAAACAGCATACTGTCAAAGTGAATAACAACCACCAGAGCAGCGTAAAAAATAAGAGAAAGATCGCTAAAACACTGTGAGAACTAAATACAAAACTATCGCTAAAAGCAGCGTTGAAAATAAATGAAGAAGATCGCTAACACAGCTTAAGAACTGAATAAAACAGATTGATAACATAGTAGAAGAACTTACTAAACAAAATCATTAAAATGAAAAGTGATTGCTTAACCAACGTGCGAAATAGTTGAAAAAGGTCGCTGAATAGTGAAACAAATAAATGAAAAAAAAAGATCGCTAAAGCCCGCTGAAATGCTTTATAACCCGAATTACTCAATCACCAGCATTCGAAAGGTTCGCTTTTGATTGCTTGTTGTGGCTTGCAGACACCGACAATGGATTAGATTTCGCAGATCATAAATTATCAATAATTCAGATTGTATTGATATGAGGTCTAGAGAGAGGATGGAATTGAACAACTGGGCAGATAGAAAACAAGAACGACCTGTATGATGGCCTGGTAGACGCTATCCAAGCAAAGAAGTATCAACTATTATGTTGGAAGGAGTACAAAGTAAAATGGTGCCCCATATTTCATAGCTAAAGACTGCCGAAGGGGCTCTCGGCAATTGCGGCAGAAATTGCCGAGGAGAAATACAAGAAACTCACCAGCGTCTTCGGCAGTTTTGACTGCCAAAGCAATATTTGATTGCCAAGGGCCTGCCGAAGACTTTGCTTCATTGCATTCATACTTCAAAGATTAACATTTTTCACTGCTCCTGATTCTTAATTTTGGCATATCAGAGACGCCATATAGGACCATTTCTAAGGTCCTTGGTTTTTTCTTGTAACTGAACATTTTTGACTGATTAATTGAAACATTTTGAGCAACATATTAAGCCTTCTCTTAAATAATGCAAAATTTACATTTACACATATGAAGAATAATTTGACAAATAAGATGGGATGATTCCAATTGGTCTGACAATGTGCCATACATCACTACCGTTCAGAAGCAAAATGGTAGCATGCCAAAATTCTAAATAACTTTGAAAGCAGATACCTCTGGAACTACACAGCTTTTCTCATGAAATAAAAAACTGCTGCCATGTTTAGGCCCTACTACCACGATGAAGATCACTATAGACCGTCATCATGCTTTAATTACAGATTCGGAGTCAAGTCATTTCCACTCCAAGTCAGTATTAAGAAAGTTGAATAATGTCCCCTTCTTTATAGAAGCTCAAATTCCCTCGAAAGCATTATTGAACCATCAGCACACAAAATTCAGTTTTGTGCATACTCATCCTTCATAATAAAGGAGAAATTCCACATTTCACACCTGCAGAGGTTACCAATACAGCTTTTATTCAAGGTAGCTCAAACACCGGATTAGCGACATACCTCTTGCACACAGCTCCTTCAAAACATTAATATCGTCAGCCATCTTCTGCCGCAGTGTTACCCAACTTACTTGAATACAATATTTATAATATATTCATCCTGGTGGGAAAAGAAAACAGATTTTTTTACAGAGCATAGAAATACAGCAAAGAAACTGTTTATGTAAACTGTTCGTTTCTCGTCTACAAACCACGCACTCCTGCATTATCTCTTCCACACAACAGTTGCTGACGGAGATTCTTGTGTGTGCATTGAATGCCAGTAATTGCATTCCAAAATTCTTAGAAATAAACATCTACAGATATATATGATGAGTCAGAGTTCTGTCTGTAAGCACATGAAAAGAATACAGATTGATTGCTCTTAGAAGGTTTCATGCAATCAGGTCATTAACGATGGTTGAATAATGAATAATTGACAGTTTGTTCTGAGCATATTTGCAAATCCTATGCCGGTCAAAGGACATACCCTGCCGGACAAATTGGAACAATTACAGGACAAATGTTGCAGGCTGTTTAGCTTAGCGTTGGTCATCATTGACTGGCACTATTTGAAAATCATCGAACATTTTCCTAAAAAACTAAAAATATGCCGGACAAATGTCCGATATCAAGCGCTATTTCAGGCCCTGGTTCAGGCCCTGGCTTTCATTAGATCTGGTTTTAGATTCATTTGACTGTTTCCTCGCGTTATCTGGACACATGATTTGCCTAACTCAAGTTTAATACTTGGAGTCACTCTTAATGAGGCATGACACGATGTTAGGGTTGTCTTTTAGTTTATAATTCTCATGTACATTAGCACCATGTTCCTAGATGTCCGGAATATGTTCTTACTATAATAGCTATACCTAGCTAACTGTTTAGCTAGGCTTTAGAAGGGTGATCGTTACCTCATGTAGCTGACGACCAAAATAAAAAAACTGAAATTTTGCATCATAAGCCCAGTCCCACGAGGCAATCTCTAACCTGAAACCGATGTTCTGTTCTATTTAAGCATAATTTATGTAAGCCCAAAAGGGCCTGTAGCCTGATCATGTGTAGGAAACGAGGGTACACACAGCTAGCATAACAATTGGGACCACATATATAAACCTCATAATCAATGCTCACTTGGAATCACATCTCTCCAGTCCTCTGTAGAGGGTCTTTGGGCTCTTAACTGTGCACGGGGAAGGCTCATTCCAAGCATTGGATCATGAACTCAAGGACCCCATGCAAGGATTGCAAGAAATGCCACAACAGCTTTATGAAGATGTATGTATGTAGAATTATGTTGGCTTCACCCTGTGTTGGCTTCAGTTACACAATCACATTCTTCCTATACTTCCATATACAATACAATATTCATTTAATTCGGTGATGAAGAAAGCGTGCTGGTTGATCAATCAAGCTGTCCTGCAACAACACAATCATCTTGAAAAGAACCCTTTAGTTCTGTTAATTAAACGTTCTTCCGACTTGCTCAACAAGGTTTTAGACTGAGTGCATACTTGTTCGCATCGATCAATACGCAGCGCAAATGGGTCATAAACAAATTCACTTCGGAAAGTAAGATTGGTTATGTTGGTATAGACGAATGCGCATTTACAGTGATAAAGTCTAAAATCAAACGTCGTTCAAATGCGTGACACAGTCATTCTGTCAGACTGTCTTTTCCTTGCGTGTATTCATTTTACAATCATGCTTCGCTGCGCGTATTCACAGTACACAAATGCCATATGATCCCATGATGCATTTTACATTTTCTAAGATTCAGGGTCAACCGATAAAAAACAGGATTACGCAGTATATATATACTCAGCCCCCACATGCAAATACAACATACAGAGGATCAAACATCACCAATGAGGTTTTCTCACATATGACATATGCACATTCATATCAGGTGTTCAAATAATTTTTCTGGCAACACCGGTCATATGGCCGACAGTAGCGCCCAATCTGTCGGTCATAAATTTTTCCTGTCGGTCACTCCGACCCTGCCAAAAGACGTTGAAGGTCCGGATGAGAAAAAAAACTGTGCTCCAGATATACTGTCTACCACTAAGTACTAACTATAGGAAAGACAGTCCCTCCAACCTTTTTAATGCTCATGTTTTCTGACAGCTCGTATAACACCAATCACGTTTCTTGCTCCTGTTAAAGAACCTAAGTACAAACATACTGATGTAGTCCATTGAGACATGATGGATGCAAAATACCATGTATATAAGCAGTTCTCAAGAGGCAAAGCAATTGGGTATCTTGGCAAAAGTATTCTTTCAAAAAAAATTGTGTTGTGGAAAATCACCTTTAAGTAAGATTTCACTGCCAGTCACCTTTGTAGTTGGTCGACTGGTTCTATCAAGAGAACCCATACCGTGTAAAAGAAGTGCAGAGCTCTGCACCAATGAGATGTCGTAAATCAAGGCAGCAACAACAGCGTAATCACTCTTACAGACTAATCAAACCGGCTTTGGAAACAAATGTATGTAGTTCTCGCGTATCCACGTCTCCCAAGGTTCGGTTTAGTCAGTTTGCTGTGTTGAAAACTAAGAATTTGGCAAAGTTTCACTTCCGAAATTCGTTGGTCACAATGACTGATAAAACACATCATCATCCCAGATCCATCGGTCATTGACTGATGACCAACGGCTATTTGAAGGCAGGTCATATGCCACGATAAGAGCCATTTTACAATCTTTTTCATAGGAAACAGTAAATCTTAGCTGAGGCTTGTCATATCCTTACTTTTTCTGATTTCAGCCTCATTTGTTCTTAATTTTTTTCATAGTCCCTTCTGTCCTGTGCTGCTTGCTTGTGACTATTCTTTCTCCAATATCATGAGACAGTATTGGCTTGAAGGGAAGCTGTATACATTTAAAAAGCAATCTATCAAGACAAAAACATAACGACATAACTTTGTCTTCTTATTTAAGTCTGCCTTACCAAAAGAGTGTGAACATCTTTAGTTATCTAGTATGAAATAGTGTTGGTCTAGAATGTTGTAATAAAGCTTAATCTAGGTTTGTTCTCAGATTCCTTTTGATTTTCAGGGAAATTTGAGGCTCATGTTCTTATAAAATTATTCATATATATATATAACAAAATACCTGCAGTTTTTTCCAGACCTCATCTGATTTGGTTTCAACAATTAACTTTTTAGCCTGTTCACATCCTAACCTCGCTGTGTTTACTGGCTTGGTTGGTCTGTTAACATTCGCACCTAAACAGCCTATTTTGATTATGTCATACTTTCTGAAAATCTGGAAAAAGTCTGCCCCACAGAATTGTTTATGCAAATAAACGCGCAGCGTCTGAACCTTTTTCTATGGAAGCTGGTAGTAATAATTATGTTGCCAGGGAGATAAGCTAGTAGAGAATACATGATTACGGCTTACCTGAGACCAGCTCTTAGTTCTTCGCATAGAGGGGCTTGCTGCCTGATCCTCTGTGCTACGACACTAACATACTAACAATACTTACGATTCCCCAATAGCACAGCAGTTAGGCAGCAGGCCCGCTATGCGAAGGTGGGACATCTGTTATCAGGTAAGATTACGTTGAGTGCTCTCTGGTCTATGCAGGTGACGTAGGTCTGTACATCAACTGTGTGAGCGATTGTGAGCAGACTCTGTGAGAAACCATAAGTTTTGAGAAGAGTATGCAAGCAGGCTATTAACTTTTAGAACCCTCACATACAGCAAGGCTTCCAACAGGCCAACTGGTCCATTGATGCATCCCAAAGCAAGATTACAGCTATATACGTGTCATGTGATCCCAGAATTCTTTGTGAGAGGCCTCTCACAAAGAATTCTGGGATCACATGACACGTATATAGCTGTAATCTTGCTTTGGGATGCATCAATGGACCAGTTGGCCTGTTGGAAGCCTTGCTGTATGTGAGGGTTCTAAAAGTTAATAGCCTGCTTGCATACTCTTCTCAAAACTTATGGTTTCTCACAGAGTCTGCTCACAATCGCTCACACAGTTGATGTACAGACCTACGTCACCTGCATAGACCAGAGAGCACTCAACGTAATCTTACCTGATAACAGATGTCCCACCTTCGCATAGCGGGCCTGCTGCCTAACTGCTGTGCTATTGGGGAATCGTAAGTATTGTTAGTATGTTAGTGTCGTAGCACAGAGGATCAGGCAGCAAGCCCCTCTATGCGAAGAACTAAGAGCTGGTCTCAGGTAAGCCGTAATCATGTATTCTCTACTAGCTTATCTCCCTGGCAACATAATTATTACTACCAGCTTCCATAGAAAAAGGTTCAGACGCTGCGCGTTTATTTGCATAAACAATTCTGTGGGGCAGACTTTTTCCAGATTTTCAGAAAGTATGACATAATCAAAATAGGCTGTTTAGGTGCGAATGTTAACAGACCAACCAAGCCAGTAAACACAGCGAGGTTAGGATGTGAACAGGCTAAAAAGTTAATTGTTGAAACCAAATCAGATGAGGTCTGGAAAAAACTGCAGGTATTTTGTTATATATATATATGAATAATTTTATAAGAACATGAGCCTCAAATTTCCCTGAAAATCAAAAGGAATCTGAGAACAAACCTAGATTAAGCTTTATTACAACATTCTAGACCAACACTATTTCATACTAGATAACTAAAGATGTTCACACTCTTTTGGTAAGGCAGACTTAAATAAGAAGACAAAGTTATGTCGTTATGTTTTTGTCTTGATAGATTGCTTTTTAAATGTATACAGCTTCCCTTCAAGCCAATACTGTCTCATGATATTGGAGAAAGAATAGTCACAAGCAAGCAGCACAGGACAGAAGGGACTATGAAAAAAATTAAGAACAAATGAGGCTGAAATCAGAAAAAGTAAGGATATGACAAGCCTCAGCTAAGATTTACTGTTTCCTATGAAAAAGATTGTAAAATGGCTCTTATCGTGGCATATGACCTGCCTTCAAATAGCCGTTGGTCATCAGTCAATGACCGATGGATCTGGGATGATGATGTGTTTTATCAGTCATTGTGACCAACGAATTTCGGAAGTGAAACTTTGCCAAATTCTTAGTTTTCAACACAGCAAACTGACTAAACCGAACCTTGGGAGACGTGGATACGCGAGAACTACATACATTTGTTTCCAAAGCCGGTTTGATTAGTCTGTAAGAGTGATTACGCTGTTGTTGCTGCCTTGATTTACGACATCTCATTGGTGCAGAGCTCTGCACTTCTTTTACACGGTATGGGTTCTCTTGATAGAACCAGTCGACCAACTACAAAGGTGACTGGCAGTGAAATCTTACTTAAAGGTGATTTTCCACAACACAATTTTTTTTGAAAGAATACTTTTGCCAAGATACCCAATTGCTTTGCCTCTTGAGAACTGCTTATATACATGGTATTTTGCATCCATCATGTCTCAATGGACTACATCAGTATGTTTGTACTTAGGTTCTTTAACAGGAGCAAGAAACGTGATTGGTGTTATACGAGCTGTCAGAAAACATGAGCATTAAAAAGGTTGGAGGGACTGTCTTTCCTATAGTTAGTACTTAGTGGTAGACAGTATATCTGGAGCACAGTTTTTTTTCTCATCCGGACCTTCAACGTCTTTTGGCAGGGTCGGAGTGACCGACAGGAAAAATTTATGACCGACAGATTGGGCGCTACTGTCGGCCATATGACCGGTGTTGCCAGAAAAATTATTTGAACACCTGATATGAATGTGCATATGTCATATGTGAGAAAACCTCATTGGTGATGTTTGATCCTCTGTATGTTGTATTTGCATGTGGGGGCTGAGTATATATATACTGCGTAATCCTGTTTTTTATCGGTTGACCCTGAATCTTAGAAAATGTAAAATGCATCATGGGATCATATGGCATTTGTGTACTGTGAATACGCGCAGCGAAGCATGATTGTAAAATGAATACACGCAAGGAAAAGACAGTCTGACAGAATGACTGTGTCACGCATTTGAACGACGTTTGATTTTAGACTTTATCACTGTAAATGCGCATTCGTCTATACCAACATAACCAATCTTACTTTCCGAAGTGAATTTGTTTATGACCCATTTGCGCTGCGTATTGATCGATGCGAACAAGTATGCACTCAGTCTAAAACCTTGTTGAGCAAGTCGGAAGAACGTTTAATTAACAGAACTAAAGGGTTCTTTTCAAGATGATTGTGTTGTTGCAGGACAGCTTGATTGATCAACCAGCACGCTTTCTTCATCACCGAATTAAATGAATATTGTATTGTATATGGAAGTATAGGAAGAATGTGATTGTGTAACTGAAGCCAACACAGGGTGAAGCCAACATAATTCTACATACATACATCTTCATAAAGCTGTTGTGGCATTTCTTGCAATCCTTGCATGGGGTCCTTGAGTTCATGATCCAATGCTTGGAATGAGCCTTCCCCGTGCACAGTTAAGAGCCCAAAGACCCTCTACAGAGGACTGGAGAGATGTGATTCCAAGTGAGCATTGATTATGAGGTTTATATATGTGGTCCCAATTGTTATGCTAGCTGTGTGTACCCTCGTTTCCTACACATGATCAGGCTACAGGCCCTTTTGGGCTTACATAAATTATGCTTAAATAGAACAGAACATCGGTTTCAGGTTAGAGATTGCCTCGTGGGACTGGGCTTATGATGCAAAATTTCAGTTTTTTTATTTTGGTCGTCAGCTACATGAGGTAACGATCACCCTTCTAAAGCCTAGCTAAACAGTTAGCTAGGTATAGCTATTATAGTAAGAACATATTCCGGACATCTAGGAACATGGTGCTAATGTACATGAGAATTATAAACTAAAAGACAACCCTAACATCGTGTCATGCCTCATTAAGAGTGACTCCAAGTATTAAACTTGAGTTAGGCAAATCATGTGTCCAGATAACGCGAGGAAACAGTCAAATGAATCTAAAACCAGATCTAATGAAAGCCAGGGCCTGAACCAGGGCCTGAAATAGCGCTTGATATCGGACATTTGTCCGGCATATTTTTAGTTTTTTAGGAAAATGTTCGATGATTTTCAAATAGTGCCAGTCAATGATGACCAACGCTAAGCTAAACAGCCTGCAACATTTGTCCTGTAATTGTTCCAATTTGTCCGGCAGGGTATGTCCTTTGACCGGCATAGGATTTGCAAATATGCTCAGAACAAACTGTCAATTATTCATTATTCAACCATCGTTAATGACCTGATTGCATGAAACCTTCTAAGAGCAATCAATCTGTATTCTTTTCATGTGCTTACAGACAGAACTCTGACTCATCATATATATCTGTAGATGTTTATTTCTAAGAATTTTGGAATGCAATTACTGGCATTCAATGCACACACAAGAATCTCCGTCAGCAACTGTTGTGTGGAAGAGATAATGCAGGAGTGCGTGGTTTGTAGACGAGAAACGAACAGTTTACATAAACAGTTTCTTTGCTGTATTTCTATGCTCTGTAAAAAAATCTGTTTTCTTTTCCCACCAGGATGAATATATTATAAATATTGTATTCAAGTAAGTTGGGTAACACTGCGGCAGAAGATGGCTGACGATATTAATGTTTTGAAGGAGCTGTGTGCAAGAGGTATGTCGCTAATCCGGTGTTTGAGCTACCTTGAATAAAAGCTGTATTGGTAACCTCTGCAGGTGTGAAATGTGGAATTTCTCCTTTATTATGAAGGATGAGTATGCACAAAACTGAATTTTGTGTGCTGATGGTTCAATAATGCTTTCGAGGGAATTTGAGCTTCTATAAAGAAGGGGACATTATTCAACTTTCTTAATACTGACTTGGAGTGGAAATGACTTGACTCCGAATCTGTAATTAAAGCATGATGACGGTCTATAGTGATCTTCATCGTGGTAGTAGGGCCTAAACATGGCAGCAGTTTTTTATTTCATGAGAAAAGCTGTGTAGTTCCAGAGGTATCTGCTTTCAAAGTTATTTAGAATTTTGGCATGCTACCATTTTGCTTCTGAACGGTAGTGATGTATGGCACATTGTCAGACCAATTGGAATCATCCCATCTTATTTGTCAAATTATTCTTCATATGTGTAAATGTAAATTTTGCATTATTTAAGAGAAGGCTTAATATGTTGCTCAAAATGTTTCAATTAATCAGTCAAAAATGTTCAGTTACAAGAAAAAACCAAGGACCTTAGAAATGGTCCTATATGGCGTCTCTGATATGCCAAAATTAAGAATCAGGAGCAGTGAAAAATGTTAATCTTTGAAGTATGAATGCAATGAAGCAAAGTCTTCGGCAGGCCCTTGGCAATCAAATATTGCTTTGGCAGTCAAAACTGCCGAAGACGCTGGTGAGTTTCTTGTATTTCTCCTCGGCAATTTCTGCCGCAATTGCCGAGAGCCCCTTCGGCAGTCTTTAGCTATGAAATATGGGGCACCATTTTACTTTGTACTCCTTCCAACATAATAGTTGATACTTCTTTGCTTGGATAGCGTCTACCAGGCCATCATACAGGTCGTTCTTGTTTTCTATCTGCCCAGTTGTTCAATTCCATCCTCTCTCTAGACCTCATATCAATACAATCTGAATTATTGATAATTTATGATCTGCGAAATCTAATCCATTGTCGGTGTCTGCAAGCCACAACAAGCAATCAAAAGCGAACCTTTCGAATGCTGGTGATTGAGTAATTCGGGTTATAAAGCATTTCAGCGGGCTTTAGCGATCTTTTTTTTTCATTTATTTGTTTCACTATTCAGCGACCTTTTTCAACTATTTCGCACGTTGGTTAAGCAATCACTTTTCATTTTAATGATTTTGTTTAGTAAGTTCTTCTACTATGTTATCAATCTGTTTTATTCAGTTCTTAAGCTGTGTTAGCGATCTTCTTCATTTATTTTCAACGCTGCTTTTAGCGATAGTTTTGTATTTAGTTCTCACAGTGTTTTAGCGATCTTTCTCTTATTTTTTACGCTGCTCTGGTGGTTGTTATTCACTTTGACAGTATGCTGTTTTGGTGGTGTTTCGATTTAGTCCCTTATATTGTTGTTTTAGCGATCTTTTCTATTTATTTTTAAACCTGTTTCTAGACTGCTTTGGTAATGATTTATATTCCGTCCTGATGCTGTCTTAGCGACCTTCTTCTGTTTATGCGGCTTTAGAGATCGTTTTTCATTTAGTTCCCACATTGTCTGCGCAATCGTTCTCTAACTTTTGACGCTGTTCCACCGATGTTTTTTAGTTTGTTATTACGCTGTTAGCAGTATTGCAATTTTTGCTATCTTTTCCATTTCTTTTTAAGCTGTTCGACGATTGTTTTAGCAATCTGCTCCCTGTAGTCTTCACACTCTTGAAGCGATCTTTTTTACTTAGTTCTTAAACTGTAATATTTTCTTTCTTATTTATATTTTTATTTAAAAATCTTCAAGAAAAACTTGCTCGACATGCAATAAAACAAGTGCATGATTAAATTTTGGGCGTCGCTGTACCATCGCCGGTGGCAAATGAACCTATAGGTTTGTTCAGAGTTTCTTCTTTCCGTTCACGCTATACAGCTATATAGCTATATATTTTTGCTATCTTTTCCATTTCTTTTTAAGCTGTTCGACGATTGTTTTAGCAATCTGCTCCCTGTAGTCTTCACGCTCTTGAAGCGATCTTTTTTACTTAGTTCTTAAACTGTAATATTTTCTTTCTTATTTATATTTTTATTTAAACATCTTCAAGAAAAACTTGCTCGACATGCAATAAAACAAGTGCATGATTAAATTTTGGGCGTCGCTTTACCATCGCCAGTGGCAAATGAACCTATAGGTTCGTTCAGAGTTTCTTCTTTCCGTTCGCGCTATACAGTCCTTTTCTTGCCTTGGTACATAACCCTCTCACAACTGTCAACTGAGATTTTAGTCTAAAATGATCTAAAGATTATTCAATATCAACGAATTTTGTCTTACAATTCAGATCGTTTGTTTATGTTTACTTCTGCAAACTTTGTAACAGTCCCAGAAACGTAATTTTCACCAGCAGAAGGAGAGCCATGTTCTGCACCATTCTTTGGTTCAATTGAGTTTTGGGGATAGCTTCGGAACAGATTGTAGAAAAGCCGTAGAATCTTTGAAAAAGTTTGCTAAAAAGTCGTAAAAGATTAAAAAAAGATCGTGGAAAGGCCATAGAAGCTACGAAAAAGATGGTGATCAGACTGTAAAAGCTTCGAAAAAGATCGTGAAAAAGTTTGAAAAGTTCGGAACAGACTGCAGAAAGGCGGCAAGTCTTTGGTACAGATCGCAGAAAGGCCTCAGGAGCATCAAAAATGGTTGTGAAAAGGCCGTAAAAGCTTAAAAAAGATCAGGGAAAAGCCGTAAAGCCAGAAAAAGACTTCCAAAAGGCTGTAAATCATCGACAAAGATTGCGGAAATGCCGTGGAATCGTAGAAAAAGGTCGCAAAGAGGCCGTAGAAGCTTAGAAAAAGATCACAAAAAGAATCAGCTAGTTGAAAAAATTGCCATCTCTCATTCTCAGTTTGCATATATAGGTGAAAATTGTGCATCTCTGTAAGTAATCCTTTTGGTGTGACTGGAAGTGTGAATTCCTCCGGCAGATTCAGTTTTTGAAACTCAATTAAGTTTTCCCCTCCGGTTAGTGATGATGAAATGCCGCCTGAGTAAAACACTGCGTGGTGGCGAAGCAAATTAAAAAATTCACGAAAAATATAGAGCATGACACCCGCAAAATCGGAACCCGCGTCCATAAAAAAATAAATTTCGAAGATGGCTTACTCCGCAGAATTCAATCCAAGTTAAGCAGGAGGAAAAATAGCCCATGGTGCATAGCACTCTCTCATTTTGCAAGAATATCATTTCTACTGAGTTCAAAAATTGACTAAGTTACTTTCAGGTTGTTGTTTTCCCACATTTTATGTGGGGATTATAAGAAAAGCTCGAAAGATCCCTACGAGTGATCATTAAAACCTCAAATTAACAAATATTTCTGAGATAAATTCACCAATAAATCCTGGTGGAGTTATAAAAGATACCAACACGGACTTTCACCAGAGCTTAGGCGCACATTCATGTTCGGAAGCCGAATAATGGTATACACAGTGCTCTTGCAAAAAGAGTGTATGATCAGACAAACTGTGAAGCCATATCTATTACTCGATGTAGCCTGACTGCATTTTCTCTCAGCACGAACTCACTCACAACAACCAAGTACCCAGCTAGAAAAAATCCGCCCATTAACAACATTCTCCTGCTCAGCGTTGGCGTTCATGAAATGAACAGATTAAAGAATTGATAACAGCAAGTCATTAGCTATTTGATTCGATAAAATGATGCAACAATAGAATGCGACTTCCAAGCACGTACACGAACAGTCTTGAATAGACTGCTGTCGTGTTGCAAGTAAGTTACGCACATGTTCCCCATGTGAAACAGATGGTTTTCCGCCGTCAACACTTCTAAAGTATCCCACTGAAGAAAAAAATTTGGCCTTCGGCAATATTTCTGCCGAAGATATCGGAGATATTTGGCAATCTCTTTGGCAAAGCCTTCGGCAAAGCCTAAAGCCGAAGCGAATATTGAAGGCTGCATAGAAGAAGACCCAGCTTGGAGATTTATGCAAATAGAAACCAGTATATACTCATGTTTTTACGAGATCTATCACCAGGTGGGATGTCATTTCAAGGTGGTATATTGCTTTGATAGACTTGTATCTGCAGGAAACTACAATCTTCTTACCAATTCATGTATATCTATGGATACGAAGTATCATTTGACTAACCCACAGGAGGACCTTTTATTGTCCTATTGATGAGTATTGGTATATAAAATACCAATAAAGCCACCGTTTTTTGCAACATCAATATTCTGTAGGGTATACCCAACCATCTCACGTTTATTCAGTTACTAAAACACAAACCCAGCCAAACCCAGTGGTACCTACGCAACACCAACCAGTGCCACCCTAACCCAGCCAGCCATTGGTCCCTTCATCAACGAATCAATATAGAAAAGTTGCTTAAACCAATCATGTCCAGCTTTCCCTCAATTCTTGTGTCTGCTAACCACAAATAGCCTGGTTTTTACGATGGACTCAAGCAATCTGAAGCTCCTCCTACTGTAGTCAGGATATACATGTGTTGTCAAGAAAAGAGCATAACAACATGGTATTGCTTGATAGGGTGATGTTTATGGAATATTGGAATCTTGTGCAGTGGTGTAACTTAACACTAGCCCTAT